>VUQH01056512.1:0-10264 GCA_015106775.1 Etroplus canarensis | reverse complement strand
TGAATACATCAGAGGGACAGCTCATGCTGAGAAGTTTGGAGACAAAGTCAGAGAGGCAAAGCTGAGGTGGTTTGGACATGTTCAGAGGAGGGATAGCAGATATATTGGACAAAGGATGTTGAAGATGGAGCTGCCAGGCAGGAGGAGAAGAGGAAGACCACAGAGAAGATTGATGGATGTAGTGGAGGACATGCAGAGGGTTGATGTGAGGGAAGAGGATGCAAGGGATAGGATGAGATGGAGGCAGATGATCCACTGTGGCGACCCCTAACGGGAACAGCCGAAAGAAGAAGAAGAAGAAGAAGAAGAAGAAGAAGAAGTTATACAAGATCCTGTAGGTATAACATCTAGGTGGCCCAATACTTTCGTCCATATAGCGTATATATGAACCTCAGCAGTCAACCTCTCTCTCTCTACTCCAGGCTATTTAGGTTTGTTTTCTTTATTTTTCGATTTACTAAACACAGCTTATGTCCAAACACCAACACACTACTTGTATTTCTGATGAACTGATTACATATTTAACTTCTTGTTCTTACATAAGTTTAGTTTCATACAAGTCCTCTGTGATCTCTGTATTTTCTCCTTCCCTTTGAGTCTGGGTGATAACAACAGTGAGCCCCTTATCCTGGATATGATTCTTTATTATGTACATACTACAGTAATGTAACATGTATGTGTCACTACAGTCTGTATTGTACCTACCTCCTTGTTGACCTTATGGGCTTGAGCCTGGCTGTTGAAGTGTTAGAGCTTTTTTCCTGAGTCATCATCATAAATTTCTTCTTGTCATTATTTGTTTGTCCTACATCTGAACCATAGTCAGGAAATACTTACACACCCCTTTCTCTGCTTGCCATGTCCTTGGGGGTCTTTAGGTTTAAAGAAACAAGTTATGTTAAGACAGTTTTCAAAAGGGGAACATACATAACTGCTAGAACTCACTTATCCTCTAAAAATTTGTAGAAAACTCTGCAGTTTCATACTGTATGAAAGTCTCAAGCCACTACTCATTTCTTTATATTTTTCTTCCAAGAAGCCAGACTTCTTGTAATTTTTTAATGTGGTCTTAAGCAATAGTTCTTCAGGTTTTCTGAAGGTCTTTCAAAGTTTTTTTTCAACACTGGCTGCTTTTTCACTGATTTTCAGTCTAGTCCTTGTACCAGACCATTTTTCAGAGCAATAGGGTTTTTTGATGTTATTGCTGTTTTTGTTTAGTGTCTTTGGAGTGTAGTGGTTTACACATTCGCCTTACAAGCAAAAGGTCCCTGGTTTGATTACAGGTGGGGACACAAGCCCCTCTCACCACGGATGGCTGCATCAGGAAGGGCATCTGGTGTAAAACCGTGGCTAAATTACCAATGTGGATCAATTCACCACCTCTTGGGGAGACTGAAAGGGAGAACCCGAAGCTACATTCATTGTTTCTGTTTGTTTTTTTAAGCCACTTAACACTGACCTATGAATTATTAAGCATGAAAAAGGCACACCTAACAGGGATTAACCTGTTTTGGCTGTTTACGACAGACAGCTTAGCAAAGAACCAATTTTAAATTGAATCTTAAGGCACTTTCTTACTACCAGCCTGTCACAAGAACATGTTTTTAATCATTTGTTCCCATTTCTTTATTTGAATCCACAAAAAATGCCAAAGATAAAACAGTTTGACAGACATAAAATAGTATTTTTGCACAAATAAGGTGATTCCCAAAGCGCCATTAGCCAGTAACTTTGCATATCATGGTATGGTGTGCAGTGTGTCCTTAAAAAAGTTGAGCTCTAATTGAAGACTGTGAGGAGGAGCAGAGAGTCACCAGAGATGAGTTGAGAGAGATTAGAGCTAAAGAACACCACAAGGAGAGAGAGGAGGCCTCACACAGGGTTCATCTTTGTAAGGAGGAGAAGACGAGGGAGAAGGAGCAGAGGATAAGGGCGAAAGAGGAGAAACTGAAGTTATAGGAGCTGAAGGGAAGACCCCAGCCAAATTGTGACACTCCTGCAAAGAATCCCACTGAGAATAAAGGGGAACAAAACTCTTCACCCAACAATGAGACGATGAAAGCTTAAGTTAATCAATCAACTGTTTGCTGAAGTCTCATCGGCAGGCCCAAATGGAATCTGCAGATGTTTTTTCATAGCTGTCTGAGGTGATCCAGGGGGAAAAAATCTGCAGAATTCTACAGAGTTTTTTTTTTTTGCTTGTTACATTACTCTTCAAACTCTGCAGAAAATCTGTGGGGCATAGATTCTGTGTAGACCTGGTCATTAGAAATGGTTTCACTGGAAGGGTGGGTGTCAAAAAGCCATTCTTAGATAAGGGAAATGGGGAGAAAGGCTGAGGTATGCTAAATTACACAAGAACTGGACTCAAAGTCAGTGGCAACAGGCCTTATGGAGTGACCTCAACATTACTGAAGCAGTCTGAGATCGTTTTGACATAGAACAGAACAGAAGCCAGCCATCATCCAAAGAATAACTTTGGAATGTCTTTTAAGAAGCCTGTAGAACTATTCCTGAAGACTAGTAAAAGAGATGACATGAATGCCTGCCCAAGAGAGTTCAGTCTGTGTTGAAAAATAAAGGTGTTCATACCAAACATTGCCTTTCAAGCTCATTAGAACTGTGCAAACTCTGCTTTGTCCATATGTAATGTATATCTATTTATACCCGTACATGTTGCAATAAACCAGACTCCAACTAACAAAATGTGGGACAAACAGCATCTTTCTGTCACGGGTGAGTGTCTAGGCGAGGAGAGGTGTGGCGTGGACCCACGAAGCAGTACCGCTGAGGCGGGCTTATAAACAAAAAGGGCTTTATTTAGCCAAGCAGGAAATAATAATCCAAAACCAAAAACCACCCGGGGAGAAAGCCGGGGGAATAATCCAAGGGGGGAGGAACTGACACAGGGAGGGAGACGGAGATGGTGACGGCGACGGCGACAGCACGACTGGGGCACCAGAAACGTAATGACCGGACGAGGGAGAGACGAGGAGACAAAACTTAAATAGACGAGACAACCAATGAGAGGACGACAGGAGGCAGGGGACACAGCTGAGACAACTAAGGAAGGGAAGTGCAAGAGGAAACAGACGGACTACCAAAATAAGACGCAGGGACCAGACGCGGACAGAGATGGAGACCACTAACATGGGAAAACAGGCAGGGCAAGGAGCAAAAGGGAACAATAGAACACAAAACCAGACACAAAAACCCAAACTAAAGAGCAGACCATGACACCACTGCGTGAAGAGAGCGTCTTCTAGAAACTGAAAGTGTGTTTGGAAGTTGAGTTTGAGTCCATCTTCAACCTGAAAAGGTCCATCAAGCTCATCTTTAATAAATCCAGCCCAAATCAGTACCCCACCTCCACCTTGCTGCCATCTGAGTCGGAGTGGAGCTCTGCTGATCCAGCCACGGGTCCATCCATTTGCTTCATCAAGAGTCATTCTCATCTCATCAGTCCATAAAACCTTTGAAAAATCTGTCTTCAGGTATTTCCTGGCCCAGTCTTAGTGTTTCAACTTATGTGTCTTGTTCAGTGGTGGTCTGGTTTCAGCCTCTCTTACCTTGGCTACCTTGTACTTCTGGACACTCCAGGTAGGTAATAGTTCTGGAATATGACAGCACTGGAGGATAATGGGTTCCTGGTAGCTTCACATTTGATTCTTCTCAAATCTTTGGCAGTTAATTTATGTTTTTATCTCTCAACACGTTTCTTGCAATCCTTTTGGGTATTTGCAACAAAGCATTTGATGGTTCTGTGGTCACAGCCTTTTCGGAGTCTGTTAGATCTCTTTTCTGGCCCATTTTGCCTGGGGAAAAGAAGCTGCCTAATAATTGTGCACACCTGATATAGGGTGTTGATCGCAATATAGTCAAAATACTCACTTGCCTAATAATTTTGCTCGCAGTGCACAGAATGTAATGTAGGAGCACTAGAGCAAACTACACAGGGAAGCCAAACAGCCACAACACATTGTAGAAGTCCACAGTGTTGTCTGCAACCAGTTACTCGGACAACGCTGCCTGGGATTAAATGTTATTGACCCAACTGTTGTCGCTTTCTAAATGCAACAACATAAATAAAAAGACAAGACTGTCAGTGTTTACTTGGCAAACGTCCTGACTGAATTTATTTTTGTTTCATTTTCAGCAGTCCTTTTTCCTCAATAAAGGCTGAGTTGTTATTGCAGACTGTCATTCACAGGTATTCATTACTGCTACATGGAAATGAACTGGGTAATTAGGTCTACACCAAAAATAAAATAAAATATTTGTCTAATGAATCCAGACCAAATTTATTTGGTTTTGCTCATATACAGTGTTTATCATCACAATTATCTTAGCTTTAGAAGGATTTACTTATCATAGAAGTATTTGCTCCATCCAGCATTGTGAGGTTGACTGTTTTCCCTACTGTGCTGACTGTTTAGATGTTGCGCACATGATGAGGTATATTGCAGGCCACCCTAGTGCACACAACTTCTCATGTTCAGCAGTTCACCAGCACTCGTCATCATTCTTAAGTCGGCTGCATGCCAGTGTATCATGAATGAACTTTCTGGTGCATATTATCCCTAAAATATATCAAAAAATTGCATCAGTTTAATAAATAAATAAGTGTATACTTCTGATTTCATTGTTGATTATGTTTGTGAATTTTGATTACAGTGGTATGCCTTGCTGAAGTACTTTCCGTAATAGTTAAAATTCATGTCAAATCAAGTACATTACCGGACTTGGCACATTTTCCTAGATATCTCACTTAACAGGGAAACTTTCCTGCCTAGTTTAAGTTGGAAAGAGCAGAAATCAGTCTGACATTGGGAAGTGCCGTTAACCTGAATCCTATTTTTTTTTCTCTTTAAAATTATGGTTAATCAACCTGACAATCCTCTCTGTAAGTGATACATGAGCAGAGCCTCCCGTAAACCCAGCTGTCAGCTCTAAACTGCTCAGCGGGTGCTTTGAGAGTGCAGATTAAAACCAGGCAGGTAAGTGAATGGCATTGATCAAACATGCAATTATTTGTGCACTCCTTTCCTGAAATCTCTAATGCACTTAAAAAAAATAGAATGTCTACAAAGTCATCATGTGGAGAATTCTGTCTGTGCCCCATTTGTGTATTCATTTTCATTTTATTTTAAATTTTAAAATCAGCATCCTTTGCAAATGCCATAAATATAGGACCAAATTTTTACAGAATGACTTCACAGCTACAAAACAACAGCTTTTACTGTTACTACAGTATAAGCAACATTTAATAAAGCCAACAAGTGAGAGAGAGATGATGGATGATGACTGTTGAGTACATTTTTCTTCTCTAATAGCTCAGTCATTCACCATACAATCATTACACCATTTACTGTTTCTGTCAGTCTGAATCAGATTACGAGCCAGATTTGACGCAACCAATTTGATAGTGTGACATGCAATAACCTGCAACATCGCTGATGTATAGTGCTCTTAAAGCTCATGTGATATGGTTCTGTTATTTGCTTATTGCTGCGCCTCACCATACAACCCCATTAATTTTTCTTGGTGAAGTAAAGTTGAGCTTTAAAAGGTTACCGCACCTCCAAGAAATAGTCACTTCTATTAAGAGAAGAAGGAAAAGTTGAATAAAATCTGAGGATATCTAAATGTGTGTATGTGGTTCGAACAAAGAAGCTCTTATGAAAAAGTTTAAAATGCAAAGCATCACATTATAGTTTGTATGTGACTCACAATTCAGAAGCAAATTCATGTGTTTTTCATTTATATTAGCAGGTGGCAAATTATCCAGCTGTTTGGTTTTTGATATAACCACACGTACATACAGGTGCCACATGTTAGCCACCTGTATGTAAAGAAAGCAACATCTGCAGCCATTTAAACCTAATGTTGATGTTTTGATGTCACTGACTTTTCAAAAAAATAATTAACATTTCACTCTTGTAAAACAAGTTATCTGACATAAAATAATTAAATAATAATGCTGGAGCAGCTGTTGCATCCTAATTTCTACTTGTCAAATATATAATTGACATTCTTGAAATAAAATAGATGAAAAGAATAATCATTATAGTCACAATATTCACTATGGACCTACATTGTTTTCTTTGTTTAGCCTTTATTTTTCTTTTCTTCTCACGAAGTCCATGTGTTAAGCTGGTGCTGATGTGAATCTGCACTTGTATGATATTGGCTGGTCTTGATTTCAGGTGTTTTGCATCAATGGCAGGGTGCGCCCTTGTTTGCTGCTGCTGCACTGCACCAGCAGGTTTTCTGGATCTCATTCTCAGCATGTTAATGTCTAACTGATCCAAACACTTGCACATCCACATTGCAGACATTTAACTGTATTTTGTTTAGAATCAGCGCCTCATTCAGGGTAACTCACCCTTAAATCACAAAATATCAGATAAGACACCTTAAACATATTTAAAGAGATCTCACACATTTAAAGTATTTTCTGTTAAAACTAGTTTCCATTGTCTTGATTTAATACCCAGACTCTTAGTAATCAGGGCACTTATTGACCAGTTTCTGAATAATTCACCATCCTGTTTAAATAAAGATGATTTTCTTCTTTGCTCAAAGCCAGGCAGACAAGATTATAACAGGATTCCCTCAACCTTGTCTAGGAAATACTTCTAAATTAATAACATCTTTGTGCACTGTAAATCTCTCCTAATTACATGATATATTACTAGCAAATAAGAGTAACTCAGAGTCCATTAACTTTTCTTTTGGTAAAGAGATGAATGCATTATAACCTGTTAATAATCTAAAACAAGTAAATGAAAATAAGCTTTTGTTTTATTCTGTTTTGCTGTACGTACAGTATATAAAATATGCACTCAACTGCCACTTTATTAGCACCACTTTGCTAGCACTGGGCGGACCCCTTTTTGTCTTAAGAACTCCCTCAATGGCATAGATTCAACAAGACACTGAAACATTCCTCATAGAGTTTGGTCCATATTGACATGAGTGCATCAAGCAAGCACAGAATTTTCTACCACACCCAAAGGTGCACTGTTGGATTGAGATCTGGTGACTGCAGAGGTCATTTGAATTAACTCATTGTCATGTTCCCGAAATGAGTTAAAGATTTTTTTTGTGACCTTGTGCATTATTCCAAAGGAAGCAACATTGTTAGCAACAATCATCAAGTAGGCTGTAACATTTAAACGATGCTCACTTGGTACAGTACTAAGTGGCCCATAGTGTCCCAAGAAAATATCCCCCACATCATTACACCAATACTGGAAGCCTGAACCATTGATATACAGCAGGATGGATCCATGCTTTCATGTTGTTTAAACCAAATTCTGACCCTACCATCCAAATGTTGCAATAGAAATTGAAATTCATCAGATCTGGCATCGTTTTCAAATCTTCTATTGTCCAATTTTGGTGAGCCCATGCAAATTATATCCTTAGTTTCCTGTTTTTAGCTGATAGGAGTGGCAATCAATATGGTCTTTTGCTGCTGTAGTGTTAAGAGACGCTCTCCTGAATACCTTGGTTGCAACAAATGATCAGCAGAATGAGAGCGTTTTACCATTCTCCTCTGACCTCTGGCATCAAAAAGGCATTTTCAACCAGAGAGGTGCCACAGAGGCACCAACAATCATGCCACATTCAAAGTAATTTAAAACACCTTTCTTCCCCATTTTGATGCTTGCTTTAAACTTGAGCAGTTTGTCTTTACAATGTCTACATGCATAAATGCATTCAGTTGCTGCCACATTGCATATTGAGTTATATGACATGTATGGGAAACTTACACTAAAGAAAAAACAGGCATGTTTGCTTAATGATGGTCTTCACTGAGCATTGCAACAGTTAAGCATTGGTGGGTCAAAAGCATAAAAGAGATAATGACAAAATATTCTGTGACAAGAACAGGAGCTGAATATGAGTAATAAATCAATTCGGCTTCTTGTCGGGAGCAGAGCCAAGTGAACAGTCTTTTGATGGGCACCTGGGGATGTGATGTCACCACTCAATATCCAAGTCTGGTGATGAACAGGGAGTTTTTCTCAGTGCCTCCTCTTTCAGTTATCAAACAGGCTTACCTTGTCTTTTCTGTGACGCAAGATCAATACATAACAGTGCTCACACTTTACAGCAAACCTGCTCCGATTCAAATGATTATGCCACATGAAGAGTTTGAACTTAATTTCTGCATAAGCACCATGACAACCCTCAGCTATCAAGAAGTTTAATACTGCGGTCTCAAGGTTTTTCATGTCACCCCCCATATGTATAAGGGATGCATCATTGTGTGGCAGCACACATAATGACTTGTGCTTTTCTACAGCACTCCTCTTACTGCACAGAGAGTCTGATGGAAAATCTCAGAGCAGGCGAAGAGAGCAAAATCAATAATCTATTCTATTTAATGGGCTGGAGTGTCACAGTAACGAGATAGGAGTGGATGAGGCGAATCGTCCATTGCCAAATCTTAACAGAAGGTTGCACACAGAGACGCCCCCTTTCCCTTCTCATCTTTCTCCCCGTCGTCTTCCTGTCATGTGCACACTTGTGCATATGTACAACCTCTCACTTTCTTTCACACACATACATAAAGACGCAGAAACACACACACTTCTTTGAACAATGGTGCCCCAGTTCATTTCAGTCATATAACGTTATTCATGAATAGCATTATTTTTGAAGTGAGAAGTGAAAATCTCCTCTTCTTTCAATCTTTGCTGTACTTTAGTATGAATATGTATCCATCATCCACTAAATATTTCACATTTTTGTGATACAGTATCATTTTTCACCAATGCCCACGTTAATTTGATAATATTTAAAAACGACTAACAGCTTCTGTTTGTCTCCTCTATACTGCTGAGTTTAAATAGCAAAACACTGGCTGTTCTACTTTACACTGACTTGCATTGCCAAACTCATGCATAGCAAATGATTTGAAAGACTTTTGACTTTGATGCCTGTTTTCCCCACACTGCGCTCTCCTCTCGCCATTGACGTTTCAGTATCGACTTCTAAATTAATCTCTCTGATTAAGCTATACAGGAAGGTGACAGTTTCATTCCTTGTACTACAAACATAAGATTTTAGCTGTAGTGTTTCTGTGTCGCCCTAACTTGGCAGGCAGTATTGGCAGCACAGTGATTTCATACTTGGCTGATGGAAATTGGAAATCATCCTCTGAAACAATGGTATTGTCTACTGCCTTTTCTGAATGCAGTCTGTTATAAAGTATCTCTGAAGCCTGTTAGTATACTATTTCAGGATACCTTGACCTTTAATAGCTATTTCTGTCTTGTAACATATGAATTAAAATTTGCATTTATGAATTTATTTACTGGTAAAACAACAAATAGCACTGTTAACTCACTGGAAAAACTGCAATAATGCTGCAAATTCTGAGCAGTCATCAAGTGAAAAAATATGTAACTAACTCGTCATTTATGAGCTGGTAATAAGCATTGTCTGAATAACTCTCAAGCACTGTCTGTATGGTAAATAACACTGACAGAGTCTGAACAAATTATCTAAAACATAATAATTGCATATTTCAAAATACAAAAACACTAACAAAAATACAGAATTTACTGAATACACTTCATTATTTTCTGGTATTGCCAGAGTTTGAATACACACAGGTCTTTTTCCACACATACACTGGATGAATAAGACTACTGGACCACAGCTCTTAATCACTTAATTTAGGAGTTTCAGTCCCATTGCCATAGATGTATAAATTCAAGCACCTGGCCATGGAGTCTGCCTTTACAAATATTTAATAAAGAATGGGATGTTCTAAAGAGCTCACTGAATTCCAGCATGGTACTGTAATAGGATGACACAAGTCTGTTGGTGAAATATCCTCCCTTCTAGATATTCCACAGTCAAAGGTAATGGTATTATTGCAAACCGGAAGTTTTCAGGAAATGCAACTCAACCACAAAGTGGCAAATGTAAAGTTTCAGAGCAGACAAATCAGCTTCTCTATCTGGCCAGGAACATGTTACTTCAAGATTCAAGATTCAAGAGCTATTTATTGTCATTTCAACCACATACAGCTGATGCAGAACAGAGTGAAATGAGACAGCGTTTCTCCAGGACCTGGTGCAACATATAAACATATAGACATACGACAGGAAGGGTTTTTTGGTTTTTTTTTTAGCAGTTTAAAATTTAAAAATAAAACTTTGAAAGAGAAAAAAAAATAGATAAATAATAAAGTGCAACGGGTGCAACATGGTGTAGTTGCAGACAAAGCAAGAACAGAACCCTT
>VUQH01056511.1:0-10255 GCA_015106775.1 Etroplus canarensis | reverse complement strand
CTAACAGAGGAGAACAGGCAAGGCATGGGGCAAGAAATGAGACAAACTGAACTCAAACAACACACACAAGACCCAAACTAAAGGCGGACCATGACAAACATGTTTTGTGGAAAATATACACAGAATTATACACAAAAACATACACAAATTTAAAGCCAACAGCAAGTTCAAAAAGTTAGGAAAAGAGCAGCAAAAGGCTGGAAACACTGGGTAAGGCTAAAATAATACCATGTTACCATGTTAATGACTAATTAGATTAATAAGTAAATAATTGGGTCTAGAAAGAGAATTTCCAAGTAAAGGTCAGAGTGGGTTGAGCACTGTAAAAAACTGCAACTTAAACATAACCTTAAAAATACAAAGAATTAGGTGATTTCATACAGCACGCATATTATTATTAGAAGATTTAGAGAATACAGTAAAGTATCAGTATGGAAGGGACAAGGCTAAAGAACACATGGGTGTAATCAGCCTTTCGTACTGAATTAAAAGAGACATACATTAATTCTGTGGTGGAAATTACTGCTTGGGCTCAGAAATACTTTAAAGATCAATCTCGGTTAAAACAATAAATAAGTGCATCAACAGATGCAATTTCTCCACTATGCAAAGAAAAAGTCAAGATTCTCCTGTGGTCTGACCATTTCAGTATCAGAATCTTTTATTAATCCTGGGTGGGAAATTGCTTGCTTTACGAATGCTCCATTATGTATAAATACATCTAGATATGAAAGAGAAAAAAATGAAACTGTGTAAATCTATATGTAAAAAAGGCAATGTCCCATAAACAAAGTTAACAGTAAAATAGTAAATATAAACATGAAAGACAGAAGATGAAATAAAAAAATAAATTGACCTATATGTAAAAAGTGCAATATGTCACATACGTACTATATACCAGACATCGACAGTTTCCAAGTTTATTGCCATTCATAAACAGGAGTTATTATGTCAAAGGTGTGTTACCTTCTTTTTCTTGAAATATTTCAATCAAGAGTTGACTCTCCTCAATGATATTTTTCTTCAGTTGTTTGCTTTCTCATTTCAAAATCTTTTACGTTAGTTAGAGTAAAATGCCTCATCATTTTCCATGAATCCCCATTGGCAAAAACAACTCCTACAACATTTTTTCAACTATTAGCAGACAACAAATTTTAAAAAGAAATCTATAATATTCCAAAAACATTTACATTTCCTTCACTTACCATGTGTTAACTTTACGTTATTGATATAACTGGAAGAGTTTCTTTGTATGAAAATGCATCATCATTTGCTAGCGCTTGCTTTATTGTCTTGTGACCTGCCAGCACCACCACTTTTTGGGCCCAAATGGACTGTGAATACTGGACCATACTTCTTGGACAGTTAAAGTGAGTTTTAAAAAAGAGCCATAACGATAAGTGTTTGTATATGTATCTTTTATTCTCCACAAGGGGTCACCACAGCAGATTAATCCACATTGGTACTTTGACAGAGGTTTAACACCAGATGCCCTTCCTGACACAACCCTCTATGGTTAGAGGGGCTTGTGTCCCCACCTGGAATTGAACCAAGGACCTTTTGTTGTAAGGTGAATGCACAAACCACTACGCTACAGGGGACTCTCAGCAAGTGTTTGTACATGCAGCTGGAAATAAATTGCAACAGTTTATGGAGCTGTTTCCTTTTGGAAAAGAACTTTATTATTTGCATACCTCAAAGAGTGCACTGTGAGGTGATTTATGATCCAACTGGAGCAAATTTCCAAGCAGCAGCAGTGGCATGGGACCTGGAGGGTCATTTCTCCCAGAAACAAAGCTGGTGAAGAATAGATGGATGGTGACTAGGATCACAGTGGTGCCCAGGAGAGTTGTCATGCTGGGGGATAGCAGCAAAACTTATTCGTTCATCACCATACTGTCACCTAAATGCAGACAAAAGACTGAGAAACAAGATGGGACTTGAATCTGTTCCAACAGCTTTGTGCTTGTTCTATATGGTTAATGTCCATCTAAGAGTGACCTCTGACCTTAACTACCCAAATAGTTGCATTTGGATTTACAGGTTTTTTTAGATTCCAAAAGTAGCCATGCCATGAGGTAACCCAACTACTGATTAAACAACTTTAGCATATTATTTGTAGCTATATGGGTCCAATGAAATAATAGCCACACATCACACAGTGTCTTTAAAGATTTGTTTTGACACTGTCTCTCTCTCTATCTCTATCTTTGCCAGATACTGTAAAAACTAAAAGAAAATAAAAACATAAAAGAGTGCAGGCCATCTTGTGGTTACTAAAGTTTTTAAAAGTAGAATTGGAGGCAAAGCCTTCAGCTATCAGGCCCCTCTCCTGTGGAACCAGCTCAAAGTTTGTATTCAGGAGGCAGACACCCTCTCTAAATTTAAGATTACTTTCTTTTTTGATAAAGCTTATAGTTGGGGCTTAGTTATGCTGCAATAGGTTTAGCCTGCTGGGGGGCTTCTTATGAGGCTTCTTATGGGCTTCTTCTTCTCTTCACCCACCTCTTTTCACTCCCCATGCATTTATTTGTTACTGCTGCATTTCATTAAATGTTGTCTTCTCTCTCCCATAGTCTGTGTCTCTCTCTGCTCTCCTTTCTCTCTTCTCTCTCCCCCACCCCCAACCGGTCAAGGCAGATGGCTGCCCCTCCCTGAGCCTGGTTCTGCCAGAGGTCTCTTCCTGTTAAAAGGGAGTTTTTCCCTTCCCACAGTCGCTAAGTGCTTGCTCATTGGGGATCGTCTGATTGTTTTCTGATTTCTCTTTAATACTGTTGGGTCTTTACCTTACAGTGTAAAATGCCTTGAGATGCCAATTCATGACAAAATGTCATCTCAAGGCATTTTTAATAACATTTTTAATACCATATGAACTCAAACAATCATGAATTTATGACAAAAACACATCAGTAAACACCATAATTTAACAATCACTGAGACAATTACACTATTCATGTAATTTTTTTCTTTTAATGTATTACAAATACAGCTATACTAAGCATGTGGATTGCAATAATAGATAATAATTCACCCTATCTTAATTGATTTTTTCTGCTGATTTCAGACTGTTTGTACCTTTTGGCTGCTCCCATGTATTTTCCACCAAGGGGCCACCATAGCAGATAAATCTGCATTGGTAATTTGGCAGAGATTTAACACCAGATGCCCTTCCCAACACAACCCTCCATAGTGATAAGGGCTTGTGCTCTCACCTGGAATTGAACCAGTGACCTTTTGCTTATAAGGCAGATATACAAACCACTACACTACCAGGGACACTTTCTACAGAATTTACAAGTTATGGACACTATGAAAACATAAAATGAGTAAAACAAATGGTTTTAAAATCCAAATTATTTTCTTCTTTTTTCTTCTGATACTGTTCATCTGTAGATTAAAATGTATTGAATGAATACTTGTCCAAAGAGCCTTTCATTTCCATGTGATCTACAGGTTGTTGTTTTTTTCTCATGACAATGTGTGATTGGTCAGTTAGGTCTTGTCTGTAACTCCACCCACATGAATGGTCCTATAGGGCGCAACCACAAAACAGGAAATTCTAGTTTTGATAATCCTCACTGGATAGGTTTTAAGCTCACTGTGAAAACATTTGTGTTTCTAGGAGCAAGTGGAAGTTACCTGGTGTTGAATTATGTTTGAAGTTCTTCTTCAGTCCTCTACTTCAGCCTTGCTTTTGGGGGTTATTATTAGTGTGTTGGTGTTCCATGTTCTTTTTTCCAGCTTCAGCTCCAAAGACAGGAGGGAGCCTCCAGGACCCAAACCTCTTCCTCTGCTTGGTAACCTGCTACATGTTGATCTCAAGAGACTCGACAGATCTCTTTTTGATGTGAGGAAGGTTTTGTTTATCTTTAACAATTTAACAATTTTGTTTATTTTGTCAGCTATATTTTTGTTGAGAATTGAGTCTCGTCTCTGTGTGCATGATTTTGTTCAGCTGTCTAAAAGATATGGACCAGTGTTTACAATCTACTTTGGATTAAAGAAGGTAATAGTCCTAGCAGGTTACAGGACAGTCAAACAGGCTCTGGTAAACCATGGTGAAGAGTTTGGAAACAGAGAAATCACTCCCATTTTCTATGATTTTACCCAAGGACATGGTAAGAACTTATTCTTACACTTAGTAGTGACTTGATTTGTTTTGTTATGGTTAAAACTAAATCTTGTTTGTTTCCAGGCATACTATTTTCCAATGGTGAGTCATGGAAAGAAATGAGGCGCTTTGCTTTAAGTACCCTGAAAGATTTTGGAATGGGCAAAAGCATTAGTGAGGAGAAAATCATTGAGGAATGTCACTACCTGATTGAAGAATTTGAGAAACATGAAGGTAACTCTGCTGAAGCACTGTACTTAACATGAAATCACTGGATCAAATTTGCACTAGTGCTAGTTTAAGATTACCCAATACAAAATGATTCAAGAAGGTGATTTTTTTGACTGACAGTTCTATAATATTAAAATTATTTTATTCAAGTAAGAATGCATGTACATTTTTAGCTTGTCTTGTCCTACATTGTACCACAGTAAACGAGCCTAGCAACCAGTATTACATTAATGCCACAGTGTCCCAATGTGTGTCCATTTTAAACTTAGTGCATGGCAGTCCCCTAATCATTTTACACCTTATGTCTAACTATCATTTATAACCTTTTTTTCCCCACAGGGAAAGCCTTCAACAACAGCCAACCAATTATTTATGCTGCTTCAAACATTATATCAGCCATAATGTTTGGCAAGAGGTTTGAATACAAAGACCCTGCCTTCAAAGCCATGGTGGAAAGAGACAATGAGACCATTCGTCTGACAGGATCAGCTTCACTCCTGGTAATTAAATTTTTTTTATTGCAATACACTTACAGCCACTTCATTAGGTACACCTGTTAAGCTGCTTCCAGCTAAAAAGAAGGCAATAGTAACTCAAATAACCACTTGTTACAACTAAGGCATGCAGGCGAGCATCTCTTAACAAACAATATCTCAAACCTTGAGGCAGATGGCCTACAACAGCAGAAGCCCACACTAGGTGCCACTCCTGTCAGCTAAGAACAGGAAAGTGAAGCTACAACTCATATGGGTTCACCAAAATTGGACAACAGAAGACTGAAAAATGTTGCCTCGTCAGATGAGTCTCAATTTCTGCTGTGACGTTAGGACGGTAGGGTCAGAATTTGGCATAAACAAAATGAAAGCATGGATCCATCTTGCCTTATATCAATAGTTTAGCTTGTTGTGTTGTTGTGGTGTAATGGTATGAGAGATAGATTCTTGACACACTTTGGGCCCGTTGCATTTGAGAACTCTAACTGAGAATTGTTTAAATACCACAGCCTACATGAGTATTGCTGACCATGTCCACCCCTTTATGATCAGTGTTCCCATCTTCCGATGGCTGCTTGCAGCAGGATAGCAAATTTCTCACAAAGCTCACATCATCTTAAACTGTCTCCTTTAACATGATTATGAGTTAATGATACTAAAATGGCCTCTAAAGGGACCAGATCACAATCCAATAGCGCAACTTTAGGATGTGATGAATGGGATTTTTGCATAATTCATGTACAGCTAACAAATCTGCAGCAACTACGTGATGCTATCATGTCAGTGTGTACCAAAATCTCTGAAGAATGTTTCCAGCACAGGCAAAAGGGAGTCCAACCAGGTACTAACAATGTGCACCTAATAAAGTGGCCATGAGTATGTATGTTTTTTACTGAATAAATAATTTTAAAATATTTTGTCATTTTGGAGGTTCTTAATTAATGAGAAAATATTTGTGAAACTATTCTCTCTTTCCTTTTATTTATAGATAACTATAAAGAGAATTTCCCTATTTTATGTTCAGTTGACCTGCTGTGCAATGACTGAAACACTTTCTTGGACATTTTAGCCATCAAAATGGATTAATTTGAAGTGTAGATAATTTTATGTTTAACTATACAAACATAAACAATTAAGAGCATGCTTATAGGAGGAGATTTTTTCATTTCAGATTTTCTCATTTCTTGAACTTCTTTAGTCAAATAGTGTGATTCAAACAAGAACAATATATAGAAGACCACATTTTCAAACATCAAGCAAACCATAAAATGCTCCAAGGTTACCATCACCAGCATGAATCTGAAAAGTCAAATTTGAGGGTCATATTCAAACAAAAAATGAATGAATACAACCAGGGCTTGTAGTTACAATTTTCTTAATTACGTTTTCCTGCAATCATTCATTTGTACAGATATACAACATAATTCCTTCGCTGGGCCCTTGTCTTAAAAACTGGAGGGATGTGATGAAGCATGTGCAAGATGGCAAAATGGAAACAAAAAGGATCATTACAGACCTTAAAGAGACTCTCAACCCTGATGTACACAGATGCTTTGTTGATGCATTTTTTGTTCATAAGCAAAACCTGAAGGTAATATATCTACAGTCAATCTGCTGTTACACTGATAATGCTGTTTATTATGTATATCATATTTGCTGTTTTTGATATCTTTTCTTAGGAAGCTGAAATCAAGGATTCACACTACCATGATGATAATCTGCTTTACAGTGTGACAAATTTGTTTGCAGCTGGAACTGATACCACAGGAAATACACTTCAGTGGTGTATACTGTACATGGCCAAGTACCCTCATATACAAGGTGAAATAATGAATTCACATGCTTGTTACGTTTCAAAAAAATTGAGTCAAATGATATCAAATTTAATTTCTGTATGATGTGCATCCAGACCGGGTTCTAGAAGAGCTGAACAGTGTTGTTGGAAGTCGGCAGGTTCGTATTCAGGACAGAAAAAATCTGCCATACACTGATGCTGTGATCCATGAGTCACAGAGACTTGCCAACATTGTCCCCATGGCTATTCCTCACAAAACAAGCAGAGATATCAATTTTCAGGGCTACTTTATTAAAGAGGTTAGCTGCTCTCATTTATCCCAGTGAACACAAATTATTTTTTTATTTTTTGAATTTCTGAAAATTCTGAACATTGTGCTTTATTTCTTCTTCTTGTGTTCATTTTGCCACAGGGAACTACTGTGATTCCCCTTCTCACTTCAGTTCTTTATGATGAGAGTGAATGGGAGAGCCCACTTACATTCAACCCCTCTCATTTCCTTGATAATGAGGGTAAATTTATCAGGAGAGATGCCTTCATGCCATTTTCTGCAGGTACAACAACTTTCCAATTTCATTCTTCAGAGTGTCAAAGTATTTGATGCTTGCACACACACATCATGTTCACCTCTGTTCTTCCAGGTCGCAGGGTGTGCCTTGGAGAAAGTCTGGCCAGGATGGAACTCTTCCTTTTCTTCACCACTCTCCTTCAGCACTTTCGATTCACTCCCCCACCTGGAGTTTCAGAGGATGAACTTGATCTGACACCAGTTGTTGGCTTCACACTCTCTCCTTTACCTCAGGAGCTGTGTGCTATCAGTCGCCAATGAAACAGAACCAGAACGCTCTTCTCTCTACTTCAGTTGCATCTTGAACTAATAACTGCTCAGGAAATTTAACAACTTAGGTATTGGTAGGTGTTTTATTGTGATATTAGGCAGACCAAGTAAAATTGATTTTGGTGATTTGTAGTATAAAAAAATGTCCAGTTTAAAAGATTATACATTTATTGTACATTTCAAAATTTTGTTCAATAGCATTAAATGCAATTTGCCCCCTGGGATTAATAAAGTAGACTGATTCTGAAAAACATGCAGAATTTCAACATGTGAACATATTTTTATACTAAACATTCCTAACCCATTAACCTTACTGCATAGTACATCCCTCTGGTCTGAATGGGCAGCATGGCGGTACAGTGGTTACCACTGTCTCACAGTAAGAAGGCCCGGCTTTCAAACCAGCAGCCTGCCAGCTTAGGCCCTTTCTGTGTAGAGTGCATGTTCTCCATGCACTTGCATTGGTTCTCTTCACATGCTCCAGCTTCCTCCCACAGTCCAGTTTTGATATTTGCATTTTACTTTGTCCCAAATGAAAAGGCTTACACAGTCCACGAACAGCCATTCAGGGTGTGGGTGGGAAGAGTGGGAAAGAGATACCATTCTACCCATTACAAATCACTGTACCATATGAATAACTTTACAGATGTTACCAAACATTAAAGCCACAATTTGCAACTCACCTTAAAGTAGCACCTTTAATATATATAAATAAGTGTGTGTATGTCACCTATTTCAGGTTCACTTTTGGGACTTCATTCATTTACAGTTTTGTCTTTCAACCTAACAAGTGTTTTGAGAATTATTTGAGGCCACAATTTTGTGTAGATTTTCCAGCAAAGCGTGTATTGATCCAGGGTTTTTAGTAATATCTTTATGTCGAAGGCTTATAGTTGGAGTTCAGTCATGGAGGGAAAAAAATCACTTATTTTTCTTTCAGGCAAAGCCTTTGAAACAACCACAGTCGTGAACTATGCTGTCTCCAATATCATCTGTTCTATTGTTTACAGTAGCTGATATGAAGGTAATGATCCAGAGTTCATTGAGATGGTGGGTCGAGTTGTTAGGAACAGTCAGCTCATAGGCTTCAGTACAGGTAAGATAATCTGCAAGAAATGGTACCAACTCAGTTACTATAGTTTATTGTGTAACTAAACTGAAACTGCATGACTTTGATGTGAACTAAAGTAAAAAGTCAAGTGTGCAATACATTAGCCTGCCTGTTTGTGTCCTTACTAAATATTAGACAATAATGGATGACAGAATCCTCACCTTAAATAATGTTTAGCAGAAGGTGACTGAGAAAGATTTCTTATGCTGAGCCCTTGCTTTGTACTGTGAGAAGCCAATCAAAGGATTTCCACTGTGACCTTAAAGCTTCACTAATTGAGGCTTCATGTTTTTAAAATTCAAAATGCTATTATTCGCAATATGGGGCTGAACAACACGACTGTACTTGCTGTTTCTCCATGCTACTAAAAATTAAATTAAGAAACACAAAGCCACAAAAAGTATTTTTCATGGCCAGATATTGAAGATCAGTTCTGTAATCTTGTGCTGTCAGATTAAGTGAAATGGTGAAATCTGGGTTCTGTCAGGGCTTTGAGTTTCTGTTTTGTTACTTACTGATTTATTTTGTTATGCTCAGTTCTTTATTTCTGGCCATTTTGCTTCTGGTCTTTAATTTTCCTTCAGTCTTCAAGTGTTGCAGCAGAAATTGAGACATCAGCCCAAGCAATGTTTTTCCAATCTTTCATTGCCCAATTTTGGTGAGCCTGTCCAAATTATAGCCTCAGTTTCCTAGTTTTGACTGACATGAACCCAGTGTGGTCTTCTGCTTCTGTATCTCATCTCATCTGCTTCAAGATTCAGGTATGATCTTCTACACGCCTTGGTTTTAACAGTTGCTAGAGTTACTGTTGCCTTTCTATTGGCTCCAAGCAGTCTGGCCATTCTCTTTGCATCAACAAGGCATTTTTACCCAGAGAACTGCAGCTCTGGACATTATCTGTAAACCCTAGGGGTGATTGTGCAGGATAATCACAATAGATCAGCAATTTAAAAAAAAATACAACTTACACCAATCCTTCTGCACGTACACACTACCACACCAAAGTCGTTAAATCACCTTTTGGCCCAGTTCTGATACTCAGTTTGAACTGAAATTACCTCAATGCATTGAGATGCTGCAGTGTGATTGGTTAATTAGATCTTTTAAAACTTTTTTATTATATACACTACCAGTCAAAAGTTTGGAGTATGGCCAAGCGTGTCCGAACTTTTGACTGGTAGTGTATATATTCAATTCAATTCAATTTTATTTATATAGCGCCAATTCACAACAAAAGTCGCCTCGAGGCGCTCCACACTGTAGGGTAAAGATAAAACAGTGTTAAAAGGAAAACCCCAACAATCAGATGATCCCCTATGAGCAAGCACTTGGCAACAGTGGGAAGGAAAAACTCCCTTTTAACAGGAAGAAACCTCCGGCAGAACCAGGCTCAGGGAGGGGCAGCCATCTGCCTTGACAGGTTGGGGGTAAGCCCTAACTATAAGTTTTATCAAAAAGGAAAGTTTTAAGCCTAATCTTAAAAGTAGAGAGGGTGTCTGCTTTCCGAATACAAACTGGGAGCTGGTTCCACAGGAGAGGGGCCTGATAGCTGAAGGCTCTGCCTCCCATTCTACTTTTAAAAACTTTAGGAACCACAAGTAGATCTGCACTCTGAGAGCGAAGTGCTCTAATGGGAAATTATGGTACAATGAGGTCTTTAAGATAGGATGGGGCC
>VUQH01056508.1:0-17002 GCA_015106775.1 Etroplus canarensis | reverse complement strand
ATGTGCAAGGATCCAAAACTTCTGGAAGGATGTTATACAATGTCTATCAGAAATGTTTAATACCAAAGTCCCTTTAAATGCTAAACTATGTGTGCTTGGAATATACTCAAAGAACTTTCTACAAACACAGAAACAGTATGCAGTTTTGGACTTTGGACTTCTACAAGCCAGGAGAGCTATTGCACTATGCTGGAAGAGTATGGACGTTCCTACAATAAAAATGTGGATGAAGGAACTTTCTGAATGTATTGGACTGGAAAGATTAACATACATTGCCAAGGGCAAACGAAAAGACTTTGATAAACTCTGGGAACCATATATGAATATCATGACAAATAAAAGTGCTTGATTTTTCTGAAATGATTTGCAAATACTGTAAAATATAGCCCCCATTTTCTTTCTTTCTTTCTCCCCCCCTCCTTTATTTATTTATTTAAAATTATTTTCCTTCTTAATTTGTTAATTAATCCAATTTCATTACGTTTATTCGAATTGAAAAATGATGCAAGGGTATGCAGTTTATGTGTGTAATGTGTATATGTTATGTGTTTGTGAAAAAATTTTGAAAAAGACAATAAACATATTGGCAAAAAAAAAAGTATAATCATTGTAACTGTTAAACACTGTCTTCACTGATACACCATAAATAATCCTCCTTAAGTACTCCCTGTAACTGTCAATATTAATTCAATATTAATTAACACTTAAAAACCAAAACACATTCTCCTTCTTTGAAATAAAATCCTCCAAATCAGTATCTGCGTCCGCATCGTGAAAGAGCAGATCAAGGGCTTCTTGCACAGTAAGTCTTGCTGCCATAACCTCAGTCACTGAAATGGCAGCTGAGGTGCCTATATAATCTTATGACCCCTGGCCCCTCTTTTGATTTTTTAAAAAATCTCAGCTATCTTAGAATAAATAGATCCCAATTTGTTTATTTTTAGATTATTTTATTACATTGCAGGTGCAGATCCCTTTTGACCTGCACCCTCAGACCTCTGTATGACCTCTGTTTTTTATGTGCACCATACATGATCACTGCTGTGCTGTTTGAGAATTCCCCATGGCCCTACGAAGACCAGCAGTTCTTTGACCGTGTCAAGATCCCTCTTGAGCTCTGTCAGCACTCTCCCATGAAAAAACAGACATGGCATGGGCAGTTTCACAGTTTCAAGATTCCTTAAAACCACTTTTTTGCTTTAGTTGATCCACACTGTTGGATATAAAATTCCTCTCAATAGATATGGGTCAAATTTGACCCAGGCCAGCTTCAGTGTACAGAAATGTGTTGCACTTGTACAACAGTAAAACATTTAAAATATTTTCATTTTTGTGTATTTTTAGGTCAATTTAGGAACACTAAAAAAAACTCAGGCTAAAAGAATGACATTAAGGATGATTTTCCTGCTTTTAGATGTCAAAATGTGTCAAATTTGACCCAAACATTATGTAAGGGTTAAATGTCACAGCCTGCCTGAGCATTGTTATTTTACAATAAGGATTTTATGATAAGGATAACGTGCCATGTAACAAAGCTCATATCATCTCAGACTGGCTTCCTGAACATGATGAGTTCACTCTAATCAAATGGCCTCCACAGTGATCAGATCTCAGTCCACTAGAACACCTTTGGGATGTGGTGAAACAGGAGATTCAAATCACGGATGTGTAGCTGACAAATCTGCAGCAACTGCATTATGCTGTCATGTCATTATGGTACAAAATTTCTGAAGAATGTCCCCAGCACCTTGTTGAATCTCTGCCACAAAGCATTGAGGCAGCAAGGTGTACCTAATAAAGTGGCTGTGAGTGTATATTTTAGATTATGACACAAATTAAAATAAGAAAACTGTCAAAAACAATGTCATAAATCATTTCAGGTTGATAAAAAATACAGTCAAGCAAAGAGACGCAGATAATAATTTGCCTGAGTACACAATCTTACCAAATAGTGCAATGTTAACCCAGTTTATTTCATTTTATTGTTCATTGCGTAAGAGACACTTTCACTGAAGTCTTTTAACCTGGTTCTGTTTTTAATTTCATACAGCAATGTATCTGTGATGTATTCACTGAATGACAGTAAAGGAATTTGAATCTAAAAATGAATCTACATATTTGTGTTGTACTCAGACAGTGGCTCTCTTAGAGTAACACTGTTCAGGGTCACTGCAAGGTCTAGTGTTAAAAAAAACTTTCCTCTCTGGAAGAGTTTTTAAGTCAAGAGTGTCAGGAAGAGTGATCACACTGACTTGGTGTTTCAGTGGACAGAGGTTTATTGCCGCTGGATCCGAGATTCATCAGCAAACCTAATGCTTACTCTACCAGCGGTATTTCAGTATTCAGCCTACATGATCCCAAAGCTGAAGATTAGGATGAGAAAAAGAGTACTCCTTTTTTCTCATCCTCATCTGTATGCTGTCTGAGTATTTATTTTTGAATGTTTTTAAATAACATGTAATTGATGTAAAAAAAAAAATATCAATATACACACATTTTAACCCCTCTAACCTTGGTGCTGCATCCCACATGCTTCTTTTCATTTTTTTCTTCTTTGCTAAAACGATCTGTCAGTCATTATCTCTTTTTAAGTCAAGTTTCTTCAGCACATACTCTTTATCTCACTATTCCCCTGTGATGGATTTTTTTAACCAACAGTAAGGGTTGCTGAGAGAATTTTAAAGCATCAGAAATCACTTACAGATTGCTGAGTGTACACTTCACACTAGCCCAGTTCACAGTGTGCCGACCACAGAAAGGTGCAGCCAGCATATTCATGCAGTCCATCTAATTTATGACTCTATTCAGTATTAAATATATGTGTATGTGGGTGCATGGTTCAGTGTGTATGTGTGCATAAGAACAGGTCACACTCAGTAAAAGTTCCAAATTAAATATCTAGCTTTGAGAGCCTCTGCAATACAGCTTCTGCTGACCTGCAACTCTGTTTTTTTAAACCTTCCAAAAGCAAAGTTCATACTTTTTATCTCTTTAGGCAGTGCAGCTATCAAAAAATAAATAAATAAAATAAAATAAGTTGCCAGTTTGTATTTTACTAAACTAGAACAGGTCTGCCTGCCCTGTTTCCCTGGTGATGGTGCATACATAGCATTATTGTGCAGTATTCATGTGTGTTTTTGACTGTTTATATAAACCCATCAGCCACAAAATTAATACCACCTGCCTAATATTGTGCATTGTGCCAAAACAGTGGGACCTCTGTGAGTTTCCAGCAGTGAACCCATTGACTCATATATGTTTGCAAGGTGGAGACTGTGGGTGAAGGAACCTTAATTGGAGGAAGGTCTATGGTGTTTGAAGACCAGTTTAATGCCTTGGGTGTTCCTAATGCCATTATTGAGCAGCTTTTAGCTCATACATACTCACACCATTGTGAAGTATCCATTGTCTGTCCACCTATAATTCATGAGAATCGCTATTCCACCTAGACTATGTCAGAATTTATTCAAACTTGCACACAGTGATCACTGAATGGGCCTTCACCCAAAGTGTGCTCACAGTCAAGGTCAAGGTGACATTTTCTAGACATAAATGCTGTCAGGTATATGTATGGAATGGTGATGTCTTAAGCTAGGTTAGGGCGATCAAGAACTACAGCCGTGGCTTTTGCAAAGCATTGGGTCCTAGAAGGTATCAGCATAACTTTCCACTTTTACAAGTGGAAAACTTGAAGGTCAATTCACAATGTTCCACTGTCACTGTCCCTGAATTCACTATTTCTATTGTGCTCGCAGATTTTCAATGATTCTCTTCTTTTAGCTGGTAGACCTACTGCTAATAGCACTGTGTAAGCTTGAAATATCTTTTTGCCATACAGGTTGCATAGCACTTGTATCCCAATAGATGGTAATGAACATGATCTCATTGGTTGACTCCCGCATTAGGAAGGCATGGTTGAGGCTTTCCTATCACCTCAATGCTAACATCAGTAATGTGGTCAGTGCACTGACATGCTGATGCAATCACATGTTTTAATACTTTATATGGCCATGGTTACAGGTGACCATGTAGTCATAATACTCCTGAATACAGATGCTCTCATGTGGTGGTGAATGAGATTCATTTCTCCTGGATATGTCTGTTTGCAAGCCTCCTTGACTTCTCATTGGATTTTATTTCTTATTAGTTTGTGAAATACAGGCAAGCAGTGACAAGAAAACTTATCGCTTTCTTTCCGTACTTCATGCATTACAATAACCTGTGAATTGTGAGAGCTCTTGAGTGGGATGGGCTACTATGTCATTGATGTTCTGGTTACAATATGATGTGGCATATCATCCTACTGGTGGGAGTGCAGTTGCTGCCGGCTCTTCAACTGCTATATAATGTTGTGGTTCATTACTCTGTTTGTTATTTCAGAACATTTTAAAGGCTGCTTTTTCCATATAGGCAAAGAAATGGTGTTTGTGTAGCCTAATGGTATAACTGTGACGACTGCAGCATTTGCCTCTTAAAATAGGAAAGTAATTTTGTTCTCAAGCCAGACTGACAGTTACAATGAATGTGCCAGGCCTAGGTTACAAATCAGTAGACATGAGGTGACAACAGAGTGGACCCTGTTAAAATACTGCTGCTATACCCTTATTCTGTCACTGAGTTTATGTTCATGCTTACCCAAGGAGCAACCAGCTGGGCTGATAAGTACTGTGATTATTGTTCATGGAAGGAGGAATGTTATATTGGAAATATGACAGCCAGATACATTGCCTAAAACAGATGGGATACAACAAGTGTCTCACTTTAGTAATGGAACCACACAGGCTGTTTCTTTTTGTACTAAAAAACAGCATGCTCATCTCAAAAAGTTGACAACAATCTAAACACTCCAAAAAATATTAATGACAATGTCAGCACTTACAGTTACATATGTAATACTTTTGATGTTACATGACAGCAGAAAGACCACAGCCTTTTTATCAGGGTTTCTAATTTTCTAGTACCTTACTGTTTGCTACTTACTTTTACTGATATTGGTCTATTTGATTTATTGATTTCACTGCATGAGAAAAGCCTGCAGTCTTAACTGCAGTTAGCTGTTGTCTATAGACTGTAACAGGTGACAAACCCGTAGCACTGATGTGTTGTGCACAGTTTTCAACACTTGGATCTAGCCTAACTTTGAAGTGTTTCCAACATTTCTACCAATACATCATTCCAACTCTGTGACTGTTCTTCAGTGAACAAAAAACACCAAACATCTTCTGAACACTAACCCCAGTGTTCCAAAAAAGTTGCTTTTTTCCTTAAGTGTGATAGTCAAGTTTAAATTTAAGTGATTTGCCAGATAATGTCACCCATAATGAAAGGTCAGAACTTTCAATTTGAAAAGGTCACCTTCTGTCACTTGATGTTGATTAGATTGCAAGACAAATAATACATGTTGCTGGTGTTGTCTGGAGGAGTTTAGCACCTTTTGGAAAAATGAAATCTCAAGGCAAACTTTGTTGATTTTGAAATGATACATCTGTACTCAAAATACAGTTGTTATATGCCATATTTATAAGAGGTGAGTGATTTCCATGAGTTTATTTTTTATGTTTTTACATTCCATATTTTTTTTTCAAAGCTTATGATCATAGGTTATAGCAGCTGTGCTCACACACACAGCCTCAGTTGGATGTTAACACCACTGCAGACATGGGATATTGGCATGATTACAGCACTTTGTAATGTTGGAATGCACCGGTTGGGTTTTAATATAAAAAAAAGCATATGACTTTAAAAATGGTGAAATGGAATTTGATTGCATATACTGTGCGCAGTATAATACTAGTAATCATAGACGAAGTAGATCCTTGAAAACTGTAGTTTGGCAGTGTGTCATCTTTATTGCTTCATGTCATCTTTAAAAGGCCACATTTATATCTGATCCTCTGTTTGTAGGAGTTTGTTGTGCTCCAGGTGCACAGTATCATTTGTTCAGGTACAAACAAATAGATAGCAGCTACAGTACTTATGTATGATTTTGATTCAAAACGCCAGCATGTGTAAGTTAAAATAGAGAGTAAAACTAGTCTGCAAAAAGAGTGCTTTTTACATTCAGTAATTTTTCTCCTAAAAGAAAAGGGAGGTATTATTTTAATTTACATTTTTGTCATTGTTGTTTTTATCAGCTATCAGAAACTGCTGCTTGGTGCAAAGGCTTGGAGGATCAACTTATTGATTATTTCGATAGTATTGGGTTTGTCGTGTCTGTGCGTAACAGTATCTTTTCCTTAATACACAATAAGTAGACAGACGTTTTTCTGGTTCAAAGCCTGGTTTAGTCAGGCAGCAGAGCTTCACTTCATGTGTTGAAGAAATAAAAAGCCTCCACTTAACACCGATGTGCATGACTTCATCCAGCAGATTAAGTTCAACCAACTGGAAGTTGAAAGGAAGGGTTGCTTGGTTGAGGAAAAGGGCAAGCGATGGTCTTCCCACCTGCATATGAGTGTGGGATTTTGTTCATCTGTGGTTGTAGACTTAGATCTACAGTCACTTGAAAAAGAAAGTACACCCTCTTTCAGTTCTATGCTTTTATGTATTATGACACAATAAAAAAAACAGCTGGTCCTTACCAGGTTCTGAAATTATTTAAATCTAACCTCAAGTGTAAAACAATTCACAACAGATTCCACCATGTCATTATTTATTTAACGAAAATGAAGACAAAAATAGAGAAGCTGCATCTGAAAAAACGGTACTCTCAACAATTCGGTAGCTTGTAGAACTGCCTTTTGGAGTAATCATTTTCTGTATGACTTTTTTAGTTTCTCATGTCATTAAGGAGGAAACTTGCCCTGCTCTTTCTTACAGCATTACTTCAGTTCAGTGAGGATTGCCATCATTCATTTACACACAGCTCTCAGATTGAAGGTGATCTGTTATTAGAAATTGAGTTAAACATACATATTTATGCTTTTTATAGTGTAAAATCCCTCTAAGATAATAATCTTTGTGTTTTTGTTTTGAAAAAAATGTTTAAATATACAATGTCTGTGGGTTCCATTCCATAGGAGTTACCATGTTGCACTGCCATGTTTGTACAGTACCTTAGAATTGACAAGCAGCCTCAGTGCCTATTTTTGCATTTCTTCTTGTTAGTGTTTGTCATAAAATGCTATCACGATGCAGAACACTATTACTTGTTGGCTACAATCTATTACATTTAAAATATATAAAAAATGAACTTCTACTTCTTATAACTTATTTGATTCAACTGCATTTCAAGGTGAGGACAGTCAAATGTTGCAGCCTACATTCTTACTGGTCGATAGCACTAAATATCACACACTGGTCCTTTAAGGTCCCACCACAGCGTTTCAGTCAGGTTGGCTGGGTCACTGCAACACCTTGATTCTTTTCTTTTTCAACAATTCTGTCGTATATTTGCTGGTGTGCTTAGGCTCATTGTACTGTTGCATGGCCCAGTTTGGGCCAAGCTTTAGCTAGCGGAAAGATGGTCTTACTTTTGACTTTAGAATACTTCATTAAACATAGGAGATCTCATGATTGCAAGATGCCCGGGTCCTGTGGCTGCATAACAAACCCAAATCATCAACTTTCCACCACTGTGCTTGACACTTGGTATGAGGTGCTTGCTGGAAACTTTCTGGGACACCCATTCCTGGGAAGACTGGACATTGTCTCGAATGTGTTCCACTTGTGAATAATGTTTCTCACTGCAGAATGGTGGATTTCAGTTTGTAAATGTAAGGATTGATGGGTATCAACATTTACTTCTCTAAGATCATTCTTGATGTCTTTCCTCCTTGGCAATGTGTTGTAACTGAATGCCCCAGACCAGCAAACTGCCAAAATGTCTGCTGTTATAGAAGTGGTGACAATTTCTGATGATTCATTAATCAGGTCATTTGATTAGCAGGACCAGACTTGCTACTTACCCTTGTAATGCCAGTGGAAACACTAAGGGTGTACATAATTTTTCACACACTCCTTCTGCATTTTGGTTTACCTTTTGTGAAATAAAATACGACACTGTGTAATGGGTCATAATTTATTCTTCATCTGAGGCTGTATTTATAATAAGGACGAGATGACTCTCTTTTTCACAACTGTACTACAAACTGTACAAACTGAACTCTAGAAATCCTACTATGAGTGCTGTATTTAATAGTATTCATAGTCTTAAAAAATGCAATTTAAAATGGTGTGGCCTGTATCAAGCATTGTTGTTCTGCCATCAAACACACTGATATGGTATTTATGCCATCTCACCCACTCTGACAGAGCATGCTTGAGTAGATCTTAGTGTGAGCATGTGAATATATAATGTGTGTGTGACCTCATATGCATGATTACATGAATGCATATTCCAAAAGCTCTCAGTAGGAGTGCCACTAGTCAGTGCACTCTAACTTGAAATGGGCCTCAGATTTTCAGGAAGAGAAAAAACCTCAGACATTTTGCAGGAATGAAGAGAGTAGCAGTAAATAGCTATTACTATGCACTGTCACAGTCTAGACTGGCCGTACAATTACTGCCTGTTTTTTGGTCCAAGTGGCTCTGCTTGCCCATTGGTGTTATACATTAAAATATGGACAAAATGCATCATCAGGTTTCTAATGAACAGGTTAGGTTCATTGGGCAATGAAACAAGAGGAACTCTGGCAAACATGGTACCTGACTGGTTGTTGAGTCTTCTTTGTCAAGATCCTTCTCTTGTCTGTCACTTGAACACTTTATAATAACCATTGTTTATAGACTGTAAATTGATAATTTAACTTAACTAAGGTGTTGTTTTGCTATGAACAAACAATTAAATTACTGATGGTGTTTACTAGTAATTAGTTATGTCATAATTCATCTATATCAATATCAGTGTGTCTAATAAAATTTCCCCCATTTTCCCCAGCAATTTCCTGCCCAGATAAATAAATTATTCTGATTATGATTATGATAAAAATTAATATTTACAGAATACGTATTTTATTAGGTAATGTATTATGGATCATAAGAAACAACAACAATTATATTCTGACTACAACAGTACATATACTATTATACTGTATACTATACTGTTTTTGTTAATGGTTACCAAATGCTGTTATGGTTTTGGACATTAAATACTGATGTTTAGTTAAACCCTCCACAGTTTCAGAGATATGCACTGGGTGTCTTTTATCCTTCAACCTTTGACACATGTGAATGTGAATGGATAATTAATGTCTAACTACAAAGGACGTCCATCAGTTTACCAGACAATATGAGTTAAAAGTTCTTATCTTGGTGGTCATCATTATTTGGGGGCCACAGAAACAAACACTGTTGCAAAATAAATAAATCACAATAACATTTTATTTTATTTTTATTTTTTGCAAGGCATTATGTTGGCATAAGACAATGTAAAACAACTGGGCCAGTAAGTGGAGGAGGACTGGTTAATGCATAGCAGAGAAAATTTAGGCAGAGAAAATAAATGTGAAACAAGCCCTGCTTCCATGTAAGTACCCTTGAGCATTAAGACACTGAATCCAAAGTCTTCTCAGTGGCCATCAGTACCATTCCAGTAAGCCTGTAGAGTGCAGATAAAAATGGAAATAGAAAAAGAGACAAGCTGATGAATGGGATGATGAAAAGGTTTTATCATTTGTATTGAGAATGTCATCAGTGATGGCAGAATGTCATCACCCTCAGATCATTTTAAAGCATATATTATGCCCCCAGTAAGGGTTCAAATTGAAATATAATTTTCTGTATCTCTCAAACATATTATGCATACACCATAAGGTCTTATAGACGTTCTACATTTTGTAAAACTACACAGATTTTAAAACCAGAGACAATATTAGTACTAACATATAAAATAAAAGCACTTGTATAAGTTTCAAGTATATAGGCATCTATTTGATTCTGAGCAATGTAGTGAGAAAATTTCAAATGCAACTGAAAATCATTGGCCTTCATTTACAAACGCTGCTTACATAACAATCTGTGATTCCTCAATATTTTCTTACCTGAACTTGTTAGCATACTACAAACAAATTAGAAGTGCCTCAGACATTGTGTGAACCAATGATGGTCAGGCTGTCTTAATAAAATGAAATACAAAACTTAAAACTGACTACTTCTGCTAATAAAGATAATAGCTTCCTTGTAGTCATTATTTACTATTTTTCCATAAGATAAAAATAATTAGAAATAGAATTGAATTGCTAACAATAAGATATTGAATTACATGTAAAACACACAAACTACTAACTGAAAAGATGTAGGTTTCAACCATCTTATCATTCATTGAAGAGGACTTCCACATGATGAAATCACTTACAGTCTAATTTCTTGGCACTATCTACACATGTTGGACTGACAAATCAGGTGCTCCTTGTTGTCCACCTGTTTTCTTCTCTTTCTCATGGTCTGTTTCTCTTTTTTCATGTCAACTTATTAGCACCTCTTTTTATTTATTTTTTAACCATCATATCTCCAGAGTATACACTCTGAATGGTGCATCTTTTCTGGCTTCCTCCTCAAACGCTGTTGTTTCACTTTCTTCATTTGGACTTCATTTGGTTCTTTCTTACATCAACACTGCTTTGTACATTTCAGTTTGAGCTAAATGTGTCTCCTTATAGAGAAATGGAGAGTATGCAGGTTCTAGGCAGCAAGCAGAAACCCTCTGATGTAGAAAGGTTCTGATTTGCTAACATATGCACAACTGTAAGAACAAAATTCACAAGTGCAAGCATTTCATAAATGCATATATTAGTAAGTGATGCCTAATGTCCTTTCCCAAGTGTCCATTCAGTAACTCCAAAAGCTTTAGTATACTTGACTTCTCCAGCCTCATTTTCAGCTATGACCTGGTAGAGTGAATCCTCTATGACATAGTCAGACATAAGAAGTACACAAGAGTCAAATCTTTATTTGCTTTCTTTAAGGTTCTGTGTTCATGAAAAATTCAACCCTAACAATTGAAAAAACTGGTCTAGTTTTTAGAGATACTTCACCCCCGTGGGAACATATACTGTGTGGTGGATGGTTTTAAGAGTTGACTGCTGCTAAAACCTTAAGTCTTACAGCCATAAAAATGTGCAGCCATTATAATTTTATTTGATAAAACCATCTGAGTACCAAAGGTCATCTTTGATTTGACTTTGAAACAGTCAAATAAAATTGCTGTTTTAGCTGTGGCAGAGATGCGTGATTCTTTTGTTCAGAAAATATGTTCATTTTTGAAATGATAGGACAGGTGAGAGAAGCAACCAGGAAGCAGAAATTTAGCTTATCGAAAGGAGAGAAGAAGGGTTTGACAGGATGATTGCAAAATAAATGTGTTATTGCATTGCACATCAACAAACCAAAAACAAATTAGAACATTTTTACCATACCATTAGTAGATTTTTTTCTGCCTTGGTTATGTGCACTGGCAAAGCTTTGTTGTAATGTAAAATGTATGACATCCTTATATCCAGTGAAAATCATAGCTAGGATTTTATACCGGAGTTTAGGGGGATGGAGTGGCACATGAAGTAAATTTTCACCAGTTGCTGACTTTTATGTCCCATGTCCCAAATATGGTTAAGGTCATGTGAATAGAAAAACATCATGGGCTTTGTTACGGCAATTGAAAGCTGGTGGTCATGCATCAGCACAGAAAAAGAATGCGTACAGTAGACTTCAATAGTAAAATTCATATGCACTTCATAAACAGTTTAAAAAATGCTAATTGTACTGTATGGGGCCTGGATACAGGCAAGAGACTAGCACCGATGTGGTAACCAGAGAACCTGTAAAGTCAATGAAATGTGGCGACTTAGTGATGACAGGCAAAATCACTCAAAGTTAGCAAGTCCATCTCCACTTTAAGGTGAATAATTTAAGCAACTACCAAATGAAATAATCTTCTTCTTCTTCTTTTGACTGCTCCGGTTAGGGGTTGCCACAGCAGCTTATCTGCCTCCATCTCACCCCATCCCTTGCATCCTCTTCCCTCACATTAACCCTCTGCATGTCCTCCTTCATTACAGGTCACTAATATATGAAGAACTGGGAAATAGTGTGCTTTTGTGAGCTACACAACCAGAGTTGCCAGCTTGACTTCATGAACAGCACTGACATTTTCATTAATGTCTATCAATGTAAGAATTAAATTGGAATGTTTTGCAGACACATTCTCAAATAAAGGTTGATTGGTGCTATTCAACATTTTGCAGATATTGTATTGTTGTTATGAGACATTTTTGGTAAACTGCTCATGCCATTGCACATGCTTTTCAGAAAGAGTTACTGGGGCTGGCAGACTTTGCTGAACGTGCTATGTCTGAAAATGCAGTAATGCTTTGGAAGCAACAATCAATATTGATGCAATGTTGAAAACCAAGTAGGCAAAATTAATAGATCTGTCACAGTGAAGGGAAATGTGATTGAATATTCCCTATTGGGCTGCAGCTCATATGCACATTTAAATAAAATTATGCTTTCTTGTACTAACTCCAACACTTCATCACTAAAAAAAGATAGTTTTATGCCTCAATATTTTGGCTGTCCACTAGTTGTGCCTTTAAAACATGAGCACTGAGAAACTGAATAATTTCATGAACTACTTCTTGGCAAACAAGAAAATCATGGTCAAATCTCGTTTAACTCAATCCCGTGTTCATCACAGCAAATTTATGAAGATACAGTGAAGGAGAATGTAGAAGTCTTCTTTGCATCAAGCCCTGACTCATGTCCTAACTGAGGTAGGCATGCATCAGACGCCATGGTACACATGGGTGTCATTAATATCTCTTTTCTGCTGCAACTATTGAGCGTCGGTTAGTGAAAATGTGATCCAGCACTCTCACACTGAACACACACATCAATATCACCTCACCCAATACACTTGGGGGAAATACGAGTTCCCCTTTCTCTGCAAAGACACCATAATAGGCAATTAAACAGCTCATCCGGTAGAAGAAAACAAGGTTGTTGAAAAAGGAATGGCGCATTTAGAGGTTGCCTAATTAACACAAGATTTGGATTGGAACCAATGTCATGTTTCTTTTTTTCTGTGTATTGAACTCTGGCAACTGATGAGTGGGTTTATAGATGGCAAATTGCAGCTTTTACAAAGCAGCTTGTATTACATTTCATAGAACCCTCATTCACTATTGTTGTTAATCAAGTTGTGTTTGAGCAGGTAATGAAGTTTCTGGAGTTGAATAATGCTGTGATCCATCCTAATAATTGTGTTCTTGGTGTACTTTATGTGGTACTGTCCGTCACTTAGCTGAGGGAAATAGATTTCCCAATAGGTCAATGAAAACAAGCTGACAGCCAAACACATCCAAGTGTCTGTTTGTATATGTATGCGTGTATTTAGACAGAGTGCAAATATGACAGAATGATCAATGTGATCTATTTCATAATAATAATATCTAACTCTTGTGATTAAATAGCAGAATTACCCCACAACACAAAGAATACATGTCTGTTGTTTACAGGATCAGTAATACAATAAAGGCCGAAACCTAATCCTGCACTGAAGTATTAATTTCTTGGGGTCCTTGTTCCCACAAACAGTTAAACATGCGTAAAACTATAGCTCATCCCTCCAGGGTTCCCTGTTCTTTAGCTGCTTGAGCCAAGAGCCTTGCATCATTAGCCACCCGGGACCAGATTTACCCCACATTCCTGTAATTAGAATCCAGCCTCTCCAGCTGAGATACGACCTGGAGCTTAGTAGTTTGGATATTTACTAGCAACACAGGTGCAGCTCTTAGATCCTCGCAGACATAAAGAGACTTTATGATGTGAATCAGCAAGACCTTACATGAACCTGCATCATATTTCATATGTCAGAGGGGACACTAGGGACTTCTTATCCATATGCAACACAGATGTTCCTATACACTAACCCCATTATTTGGTTATAGCTTTCAATGTACACTGTCCCAGCTTACATCTTACGTCCTGTTACTACTGGACGGTCTCTGGGGCACCTTTTAATTTCCTGATCTTAGCCACTTCCTCTGTCCGTCAATGGTACACCCCATGGGGGGGCTTGGTCTTCTGCGATACTTCTCCTTCTGTTTCTTATCACCATCTGTCTTCAGCTGCCTAAGGCATGCTTGTAGCAACTAATCTCATGGGACCATATCCCTGATGTATTCATGGATGTTTCTTGTTTCATTCTGGATGGTGGCTCTGACATTAACATTCCTTGCCCTTCCCTCTTTTGTTACTTGTAGAAGCTCAGGCTGCTCGACTTTGGGTGGAATCTTCCATGAAATGTAAGGATTTTTTTATGTCTTGACAACAGTGGCATATATCTCCTCCTGTCATCATCTATTATCCCAGCTGGGCGTCTGATGACCAGTAGTGCGTATGTATCGATGGCTCAGATCGTTTTCCTACCACTGAGCCAGCGGCTCAGCAACTGTCTTACCCTCTGGAGGTGCGGTTACATCTTCATCATGATTCCCAGTGGTTTGTGGAATAACTAGGTACTTGTAGCTGTCCTGTACATCTGCTAGCCTGCTCTCTGGCAACTCCACCCCTTTAGTCCAGATCACTTTCCCTCTCATTGGCACCGTGCGTCTGCATTTATGCAGTCCAAATAACATCCCAACATCCTCGCTGTAGAAGAAGGTTATCGGTGCACGGTTAGTCTTAAAGTGCTAAGCACTCCAGTATCCATTTGCAAGAGCATTGAGTTATAGTCTTTCTTGCATTCACTTTATACTTAAGTGCTTCTAGGACTGTGGCAGTGGCACATATGAGCTCAATGGTTTCTCTGATATTGGCAGTGAGATTGTAGGTAGGGTTGCGTTAACATCTGAAAACATCTCTTCTGATGAGACTTTATAATTGAGCTGGGGGACTTGTGTCCTTGGTTTTCTGGCAGTCTTGAGTTTGGCCACAATCTTCATTCTCAGCTAAGTGGATGAATCTGTCATTGGCAGTGGTTGGACATCATCTAGTACCTTAATGGTGCATCTGTCTATTGAACACCGAGCTACCAGGTGCTTCCCAATCATCTGTTCAGCCATATTTAGCTCTCTCAATGGGTGTGCTGTTGTAGTAACATCCATGTTCTTAGTCCCTGTTCATATGTATCTTTCACTAATAGCCTACTAACCAAAATAGGACGCAGACACTGATGTCTGAGTTGGTATGGCGTGACAACCCTTCACTGTAGTTAAATATAACCCTAAACCACTCAATGATCAGCTATTATTTGGCAAAAATTTTGGATGTTGGGGCCTCTGATAAATGTACACCTTATTCTGTTATAGCCAGCTTACTTGGGCGCTCAGCACCACTGACATACTGCAAAGTGCCCTCAGTCTGAAAGGTGATTTTACAAGAGGTGGTACAGTTTAACCTTATAGTTAGTTTTAACCTTAACCTTAACTGCCTTCATCAGACCTCATGGAAGTCAATTAGATGCTTTCTTATATATTCCACTGTCACTTCTGTATTACTGTCTAATGTTTAGGACTTGCAGTGTGCACCAGTAGTGCAACACCACATTTCCTTCAAATTCCTTCAAATTAAAAAACAAAGCAAAAAATTAATTTAAAAAAATCAGAACCCCTAAGAATAATAAATAATTGGAGTTACCTACAGTATATGTCTTTGCCATAGTTTACACTGTTTAGGTCAACTCTATGGCCAGTTTGCATAATCTGTTAAGGCTGAACATGCCTCACCGTCTACACAGTGTCAACACAGAAAGTGTAGTGTAAACAGCATGTTTAGCAGGGTGGTATCAAGAGCTCCATCTGTGTGTCTACACATGAGGTGTTTAGGTGCATTGTTCAGCAGTCACACTGGCAGTATAGATACTTGCATTCATCAGTGGCCATATCATACATATGAGATGTGTATGAAACATGGTTCCTGTGTAAAATGAAATAAAAAGCATAATGTGTAGACAGCGTTACTATCTTCGTGGCTAGTACTTAATATATCAAAATCAGGGGCAACCACTATGACAACTACACAGCTCTGTTTTTTAAAAATTATGCCTCACAATATTAATTTATAATTTCTTTTATCCAGCTCCTCTCTCTTTCCTGCCTTTCTTCATACCTTTATTATATTCCTTCTTTTCTCTTCACTCCTCTTATCCTCTGTTCCTTTTATTCCCTATACTTCCATTAGTAGGGATGGAGCATCACTTGTATCATTTCTTTTCCTTTTTCATATTTCATGCCCCTCTGCTGACTTTTGATTGCTGTCCTTCCTCCTGTCCATTTGTTTCCACATCTTCCTCCATTTGCTAGTTCCACTATTCTTTCCACTTTTTATCTGCTTTTGAGTCCTTATCCATTTTCTTTTTTGTTGCTCCATTTCCCTTCTCCTCCTGCCTTCCTTCTCCTTCCATTTTTTTCTTTCTTATGATGTACTTGCATTTTCTGGTCATGAAGTCCTACTCACACTAAAGTTCATACTCTTTTAGCTGCTCTGCTTTTAGAGCCAACCTTGTATCCTCAAAATCCTAATCTACCAGTCTACTACTTTAGAGAACTTTTGTTATGTGAATGCATAATGACAATAAAGAATTCTTGATCTTCTTGATCTTTCTTTCTTAATTTTGTAATGTTTTTTATTATCTTGTACAGTAATTCTTTAAGTCTAAGACAAAGTCTACAGAAGGATACAGATGAGTTTGTGGAATTAGAAAGTATAAAACATAAATCAAAAAAATTTGGGTGCATGTTTTGTTTTTCATTCACTTCTTCTTCTTCTTCTTCTTTCGGCTGCTCCCGTTAGGGGTCGCCACAGTGGATCATCTGCCTCCATCTCACCCTATCCCTTGCATCCTCTTCCCTCACACCCACCCTCTGCATGTCCTCCTTCACTACATCCATGAATCTTCTCTGTGGTCTTCCTCTTTTCCTCCTGCCTGGCAGCTCCATCTTCAACATCCTTTGTCCAATATATCCACTATCCCTCCTCTGAACATGTCCAAACCATCTCAGCCTTGCTTCCCTGACTTTGTCTCCAGACTTCTCAACATGAGCTGTCCCTCTGATGTACTCATTTC
>VUQH01056507.1:0-22038 GCA_015106775.1 Etroplus canarensis | reverse complement strand
ACAGTATGCAGTTTTGGACTTTGGACTTCTACAAGCCAGGAGAGCTATTGCACTATGCTGGAAGAGTATGGACGCTCCTACAATGAAGATGTGGATGAAGGAACTTTCTGAATGTATTGGACTGGAAAGATTAACATACATTCCCAAAGGCAAATGAAAAGACTTTGATAAACTCTGGGAACCATATATGAATATCATGACAAATGAAAGTGCTAGATTTTTCTGAAATGATTTGCAAATGCTGTAAAATGTAGCCCCCATTTTCTTTCGTTCTTCCTTTCTCCCCCTTCCCCTTTTTTAATTTTTTTAAATTTTTTTTAATTTATTTTTAAAATTATTTTCCTTCTTAATTTGTTAACTAATCCAATTTCATTACGTTTATTTGAATTGAAAAATGATGCAAAGGTATGCAGTTTGTGTGTGTAATGTGTATATGTTATGTGTTTGTGAAAAATTTTTTGAAAAAGACAATAAACATATTGGCAAAAAAAAACAGATCAACTTTTTACTTACTGAAGTCAAAACTGAAGGCAGCTGCAGTAAAGGCCTGGCAGAGCAGCTCACAGAAGGAAACAGAGCAAAGGCAAGCAGTCATGTCCCATCGCTGAATATCAAAATACACTCCCATCACGTAACTCACGGTTACAAACTAGCTCCTGAGCAAACCAATGGATGACGCTGTGATGCTCATTGTATTACTCTGCCACCTGCTGCAGTTTATTTGCTGACAACATCTCACCTGTCATCTCGCTTGCCCCTGACATTCCCATTTTTCGCCAGAGTCCCTGCTTTTGCTATAAAGTGTAAGAGACCTCACAGGAGTGGCCAAAGTTGCGAGATCTCATCAGGCAATGGCAACGTAAGTGAAAACAGATGTGTGGGTGTAATGTGTCTAATCATCAGCTTAACGAGACAAGACTTTGGTGAGAATTAATTGGTATGGTGAGGAAAAAAAAAATGCACGTCTGGCTCTTGTGCTATTAATACCTGCTAAAGTTATCTGTGAAGAATCAGTGACAAACACAGAGTAACTTATTTAACAAGCCAGGTAAATATGAAACAGATGCCAGAGAGATGGTGTGAAAGCCTGACTGCTGCCAGTTCAAGTCCAGTTGGTAAAATCTCAGTCGGGAGCTGTGGATAAGCAACAACCACTGATATTTACTCTAAAAAAAAACTCTCCATCTTTACCGTGGTTGTAAAGGTGACCACGCTCTGATAGACCCATGTACTGTAGAAGGTTCTTAAGTGAATAGTCCTGTAATCAGTTTAGGAAAAGAGGAACAGAATGAAAGAACAGACATGGAACTCCTTTCCAGGGGCTGAAACATTGTCACAGGTTGATCCATGTACAGTAAAGGATGTACTGGACAAATGAAAGCAAGCGACAACAATAACACCAGCGGGTTTAGAATTTTAGCTAAAGGTGATTGGATATTTTCTAATTCATTGGCTTTAGTATAATCTAATGTGGGCTCTGAGAGTAATAAGCAATTACCGTGTGTTTATCCCCACAACTCAGAGAGAACTAATCTGCACTCAACAGCCAGGGCCAAAAATAATGAAATTAATTACGAGCATTAAGGCTATGCAACTGCCAGAGAAAGGTAGAAATGTAATTATCCACATTGAGACAGAAACCGCTCTGTGCTTCCCTTCTGCTCTCTGTCGCATTGTGTGTGTGTCTCTTTTTAACTATTATGCTTCCCCTCTTTTTTCTTACAGGTCTTTTTCTTGATGAGCAACATCATCCACAGGCACACAAAAGGGAACAAAAGCTGCATTTCGACTTTGGAAAACATCCATATCATTATTCAAATTGTTCCTAAAACAAATTTAAGGGGACTTTTTTGTGGTGTGGCCTTCCTTATCTCCAGTTATTGCAGCTTCAAAATTCTCATAAGAGGCAAAGCAGCTTTGGAAACTAATATAGTTTGATGGGAGCTATTCATTATGATAGCAGGGCTGGCAGATATTTTAAGATTTTAAAATTGAAGACATACAAAACAAACCTGCTTCTAATGGGATTATAATGTGCTGTCCTGCATGCCAGCTATGATACAGTCCCCTCCAAAAGTGTTGGTACAATAAGGCCAGTTAATTTGTTTTTGCTGTGCACCGAAGACATTTGTGCGAGAGATCAAAAGACGAATATGAAAAGAAAAATCAGGGTTTCAGCTTTTATTCCCTGGTACTTACATCTAGATATGTTAAACAGCATAGAAAATCACACATTTGGATCAGCCTAAGTACTGGAACAGGACAAGTGACAGATGTGTTATATAAGATTGACTGTTTGATCACTAAGTAGCCCTGGATATCTGCTCTCAATTTAAAACCCCTGTCACGCCATGACGATTTAACAAGCTTATGCCAACGCATTCAAATTCGTGTAAACCACTGGAACAATGATGTTAAATGGACGTATACACAACATATAGCGTACTGCCGGTATTCACAACTTGAAATCCATTTATACCACTCCCCTTAAATGCACCACATAGGCAATTATTTGGCAGCAGTGTGGGAAACATGTTCAGTTCGACTGGATCACGTCAAATACTTCTACAAATGGCAATATGCATTGGACGTATGTTTGATATATGTTACACATATGTTAAAAACATGTTACTCATAGTTATTAATATGTTCTGGGTACCGCCATGTATTTCGACATGAGTAACGTGATTCTCCAATTGCAAGTACCTGCAACATATGGTTCTCATATGTGAGATGTAAGAGCCATACTCTGGCAAGCGTTGGAAGTATTGTGCATGCGACCTTGTAGACCGGCGTAATTATGTGTGCTCTTAACACATGCAAAACTTCCCTAGAACGTAACTGATGTACTTGCAGTTTTTTTCCTACACCGGCATACGCTTGTTACATTGTCATGGTGCGACAGGTAGTGTAGTGGTTTACACATTCACCTTCCAAGCAAAAGGTCCTTGGTTCAATTCCAGGTGGGGACACAAGCCCCTCTCGCCGTAGAGGGTTTCATTAGGAAGGGCTTTCGGCGTAAAACCGCTCCCAAATTACCAATGCAGCTTAATCTGCTGCGGGAACCCTGCAAGCTCCTGTCACACAATCTAACAAGTATATGCCCACATATGAAAAATTTAGCAAATGAGTTATTGGGAAGTTTTGTATAAGTGACGAACATGCTGAAGCCCCCTGGTATATGTCCTAGTACTGTATGGTGAGGTTGCTGGTTTCTGAAGTATGCCAGTGTATGGCTCATACGTCTCACATACGCTGACCATAAGTTGTAGGTAAGTTATGCGATGGTTGACACACATTTTCACACTTCACTTGTAAGTTACTCTTAAGTCGAAATATGTGGAGATAATGTCTAGTGTACCCAAAACTTATTTCTAACCAATGAGTAACATACTTTGAACCTGTGTAACTTATATTGAACTTATTTCCAATGCATATTTACGTATGTAGACATATTTGACATACTGTATTCTGGTCGACCACAGTACTTAACGTGTTTCTAAGGGCCCTGTCACACCATGACGATTTAACAAGTGTATGTCGATGCATCCAAATTCCTCTAAAACATTGGCATACACAGAATAATGATGCTAAATAGATGTATATATGACGTATTTCTAACATATATAGAACGTAATACCAACAAACGCTAGCATATTGCTGGCATTCACAACTTGAAGCCCATTTATACCACTTCCCTTAAACGCAGCACATACACCATTATACAGTAGCTGTATGTTAGAAACACACTCAGTACGATGGGATCGCATCAAATACATCTACAAACATCAATATGTATTGCAGGTAAGTTCGATTTATGTTACTTATAGGTTAAAAATTTGTTACTCATTACAGGTTATTAATACATGTTAGGTAAGCCAGACATTATCTCCACGTATTTCAACCTATGAGTAATGTGAGTCAACGTATACATAATGTACCTGCAACATATGGTCAGTGTATGGGGGATGTATGAGCCATATGCTGGCATATGTTGGAAATTTTGTGCATGCTCAAGATTTTCCAGTGACCTTGCCATACTACGACAAATACCAGTGTACTTCAGCATGCTCTTAACGCATACAAAACTTACCAATAACTTAATTGACGTAGGCCAGCATATTTACAGATTCTTTCATACGCTAGTTAAATCTTCAAGGTGTGACAGGGGTCTTACTTACAGATACTATATAATGGCATATTGGCAGTTATGGAAAACTTCTTTATAAGTTAGTAATACGTTATGTATTCATCCAACTTCCTATAAATACGCTATGTATACACCCAAGGTAACATCGATAGTTCTGTGAATGCCACAGTTTTAGAGAAGCTGTGATACGTCGGCATACACTGGTTAAATTTGGAATGTGCTGAAAATGAAGGAAAGAAGGAACCCACAGGTGTACCGAGAAATAGCCAATGAATTGGTCGTCCAAGGAAAACAACTAATGACAAACAAATGTTCAGAGCAGTAACAAAAAAAAACGTGCCAAGTGAACTCAAAATTAGTCTGCTGATATCAAGACTTAATTATTTGTGACATAAAATCAGTTCGCATAACGCACAATTCAATTTTTATGAATTTTTTCTTTTTCATCTAATTACTCCATAATGTTTTGTTTGCTCTTAAATTCTCATATCAAAAGGCATCATTTATTCTCCTAGAGGGAGATTCGTTCTCACATATATCCACAGAAAGCTCAAAACAGATAAGCACACCATTTTAACATGTGAACTCAATTCTCCTCGCCCAGCCCGTATACATGAATACAAATGAGCGCTATCGATTTGGTATGTTCAGAGCTGTAATGGCACATGGGACACAATTTACCATGCCAAAGTGGGCTCGCTTCTATTTTAAAGTCCTGTATCTGCAATTTTACAAGACATTCAGCAGCTCTATCACTTCTATCTGACAGGCTAGGAGTGGTGAGACCAGTGATTTGGTATAATCTTGTTGATGTTGTGTTGGACGGGGCTAACAATGTTGAAAAAAAACAACACTTCAACACTTTAATTCTTTATATACAGTACTGTTTAATTAAGTTTTTATAAAGACACAGCAGAAGGTTGGGGCCAAAGGACAGAGACACATATTTCCAAGGTCTTTGTGACTGAGCCAACAGACTGACTCATCCGCTCTAAATGCATGGTTTATGAAAATGGAGTATTTTTGTGTTTTGATTGTACAGCTTCTATTTATTCTCTCCTTTTTTCTGTTGGTGATAACAAAAACCTGCAAACACACTCCCCTGGTAGAGCAACTTGCAAGTTTTTTGTGGATAAAATACCAAAAATTACATATTAAAAGAAAAAAAAAACTTAAGCAGATGCTTTTTTTGTCCACATGATGAACAGAATGTTGACTCTTTCTTGTTTTAGTTTGTATTAAAAATTCCTGTATCTTAACTACTAAATTTACAGCCTTCATCATGAACTTGTCACTAGATACACAATTACCTTTATAATAATTAGCAAGCTAGTAATGGAAAGAAAGATTCAGTGGTTGTATCGACTCATAATTCTTGCTCATATTTCGACACAGTCTCACTGCAGTTCGTGAAATTTTCACAGCCTCTATTAAACTGTGTTCCAGGACGTTCATTTCCAAGCCTCATTTACATGTCTCTGAACACGATGTTTCATTTTTCTGTTCTCATATTAGTGATGAAAAACACCACACTTGGAGGTTTGAGGTGATGGTGGTGGACTAAATCAGTTTACTTCATTTGTAGCCTTTCCCCCCTAGTGTAGCAGTTTAGATATTTGTCTTACAAGTGAAAGGTTCCTGGTTCGATTCCAGGTAAGGACACAAGTCCCTCTCATCATGGAGCGTTATGTCATGAATGGCATCTTGTGTAAACCCCCCCCCACCACCACCACCAAATTATGGGGATTAATCTGTGAAGAATACAAGGGAGCAGCCAAAGTTATAATTTGAATTACATCATTATTAAAAATGACCTGATTATGTTTGGGCACTGAAATTGTCTTTGTTAGGTTTAGGCATTACTTGTTTAATTTTAGGCATTAAAAGTAAATTTGTCAGATTTACTAATGACTAACAATGCCTAAACCTAACTCCATTAGGTTTAGGCAGTAAAGGCTACTTGGTTAGGCTTAAGAATAAAAAAAAATAACGGCCAGGTTCACGTATTAAAACTACATCTGTCTGGTTCAGGCATTAAAAGTTACTTGGTAGGCACTGAAGCAAGTCCGTTAAGTTTAGGCATTAGAAACAACTCAATTAGCTTTTTCCATTAAAACTGACTCCATTAAGTTTAGGCATTAAAAATGACTGTATTAAGTTTTGGCTTTGAACGCAACTTGGTAAGGTTTATGAATTACAGTACAAATGACTTGGTTAAGTTCAGGCATAGAAAACGACTTGGTTAGATTTAGAAATTAAATATGAACTTGGTCGGGGTTTGGGCATTAACAGCTACTTCTGTTAGGTTTAGGTATTAAAAATGACTTGGATAAATTTAGTCATTTAGACTACTGGGTTAAGTTTAGACATTAAAACCACTTGGTTAGGCCCAGGTATCAAAAATTAAAATCTGTGGCTAAATTACAACAGTTGCTACTTTTTTCAAAACTCCATTTTCTTGGTGGTGTCCCCGCTGAAGAGTCTGGACAAAATACATGCTGAAAACACAAACTATACTCCCTAGTGAAATATATCAGTTACTCAGTCATGCTGTCTGTCACAAAAAATGTGAAAATTCATGTCACTAACACATTTTGTTATGAGATTGAGCTGCATATTTAGTTTTTCAAGCAATGTAGCAGCAGTTTTACTTTGCATCTTTCATGTGTTTACTTAGGCATCAAATGTACGTGTTTTAAATATTGGGAGGTATTTTTCACCCTTAAATCCACACCTAAGTGTACAGAGTTAGTAACAGCCTAATGATCTCTGGGTTCATTGACTGCACAACCCCTTTCATATTATTTGTCATTTGATTCATTAGTGTGAAAGATCTAATTACACTAATATTGATTTGCGGGACTGTAAAAAGGATCAAAACATGCTGATAAGAAATAGCTGCAACTGGCAGCCACATTATGGAAATATTAGCACTTTAAATGTCAGGCTCATGAAAGCTGATGTTAATGAATTACTCTGATTCACTGCTGGGTTTTTGTTAAAAGGAGCTTGTTTGTGTCTCTAGTAGGGATGCTCCACTGTGGTCAGGTAACACCGGCGAGTCCAATCCCTGGAGCTTCGGGCTCGGTCGTCATTGGAGACAGGATGCAGCAGCCACATATTACTCCGGGCAGCAACTGAGCTGAAACATGACTCTGCCTTTGAGCAGCTATTGTTCTCGTTCCTCACACCTTGCTCTTGTGGGAGACTGGCGTGCCTTGGGGAAGAGGAGTCTACTTTCACCTGTGCACCAGTTCTCAGGGATATACTTCCAAAATGAACATCCATTCTCCGTATACTTGACCTGCTCACGTTCGCAAATCACACAATCCTCTGATCTCTCTGTGATCTTCTCTTCACACTAAAACTACTAATTGTCCCGGTGCATATTTCACACCAGCCTGATGAGCGGGAACCTGATGCCGACTTGTTACTGAAGCCCGTTTTTCCATCTCTATCCGTGTTGCGGTGGGCTAATCGCAGCCTACTTGACCCTGACATACAAAGCTGGGCTGGTTGAGGTGTTAATGGTCTCCCAGACTGTGTGAGGTCAGCACCGCAGACATACATATCTATCCATATACACACTGGTTCACTCTGCTGGTCATTTATCACAATCCAGGTTACAGCTAATGAATAAAGGTGTCTCAACATGGATTATATTAATATAGATCCCCTTCTTTATTATCTGGATGCACAGGCACTGCTGAGCGAGTGTGTGTTTAATGGCTGTATTGTGAAACCGCACAGAATCAGACGCAAGCTTGTTATTGAGTACCGGATAAATAGGGAGAAAGGGCTTTGAAAGAAAGTAAGTGCAGTTTCCCATTAACATGCCTGTGTGAATGCATCCTCCAGGTTTCTGCTTTCCTCTCAGTCTCACTCCCTCCTCTCCCCTCCCTGTCCTTTGAGTGGGTGATTGAATTAATTATGTTTTATCACCTTTTAGCTGATTGAAGTCTACCTTACTCTCTTTAGACAGCTTGTGTTTGTGTCTTCGCACACCGCGCCAAATGGATCAGGCCTGTCACCCACTGCAGACGCTGCCATCAGTGTTGTCAGAGACTTGGACTCTGAGATCTGAGCTCTAAAGCTGGGTTGTCAGTCGATGTCTCTGCTGCTTTTGTGTTGTTGTTTTTTTTTTTTCTTAAAGTCTCCCGTTCTTTTCTTTCTTTCTTTCATTCTCAGTAATTCATCTCCATCAAAAAATGAGTCCTGGACCTCCTGTTCATTACTCGCACAATGATTTTTGGGAACAGTTTCAGGTTTTCTATAACCCCATGTGTCTGTCAAGGGAGGTGAGTTTGGGCTTCTTTTATCACAAAAGACACAAAAGGACTTTTGGAAAAGTTCTGCAACAATTTTTTTCCTTATCAATTAATAAAACAGTTTATCAGTTCACTTATTCTAATTGCTCTTTCTATGGGTTTTCAGAAAATTTCACAATAGTAGGAATGTGTTGGTTGTCAGCAGTATAACGGAGATTCCATGATACTGCTATTGTATTTTTTTAATCAAAACCATAACATCAATGAGGCATCTGACTCACACGCCATCACAATTAACAGGTTATTGTAATGTGTGAAATACGGAAAGAATGTAATAAGTTTTCTCATCACTGGTTAAGCCCCTGTCACACCTTGATGATTAAACCAGCTTATCAAAATTTCTCTTAAACGCTGGCATACGCAGAACTATGAAGTTACCTTGGACATATACATAGTGAATTCATAACAAGTTGGAAGTTTTCATAAAGTATTAGTAACTGATATTGAACGTTTCGATAACTAACCCAGCCACAGGGGCCCACAACCTAGTGCCGGTCCCAAGCCAGGCTAAATGGGGAGGGTTGCATCAAGAAGGGCATCTACAACTTGTGGTCGGCGTATGCGGGATGTACGAGCCATACGCTGGAATATGTCAGAAATTTTATGCATGCCCAAAATCTTTCAGCAACTTCACCGTACTACAACGTATACCAGCGTGCTTCAGAGTGCTCTCAACTTATACAAAACTTACCAATAACTTATCAGCGTATTCTCCAAATTTTTCATAGGTAGGCATATGTTTGTTAAATTGTCAAGGTATGACTTTAGCTTTAGCTGCATTGCACAAACTAATGAGAATTAAAAACCACTGAGAAGTCAAAGAGGCTTACAAACAGTCATATCCAGGAGACCAGCCCTAGTTTCTGATTGGGCCTAACCTAGCTTTAAACGTTATTATGCCATAAATAAACCTAATGACAGCATTTATGTATAGTTAGCAGAGGGGGACTGGCAAACACTCATTACAATCTCAACCAATACTCTTCGGAGCAGTGATTCTCGTGAAAATGGAAAAGTGTGCTTAACAAGACAGAGATGATGTTGAATTTCAGCACAGTTTGGGTGAAAACCCATAAGGTGATTATTGTGTGCAGGTTTCCATAAAAGACTTACCAAAACTCAAGAAAGAGTAATGATTCTTGTCAAGACCCATGAGGTGACCATTGTAGGATTGATTAAAATCTGACCAATACAAGCCCCTTCCAGAATGGCTTCAGGAAGGTCAACCAGCATAATATCTGTGCCAAATTCATAAATCATCTGCTGTGGCAACTCCTTGGGGGAATTCAAAGGAGCAGCTAAAGGTATTTACTTACTCCAGGAGGAGTAGCAATTCTTTTAAAGATGGAAAAGTGTCCATAAAATGACAAATTTGCCCATGACGTTGTCCTTGAGCCCAGTTTGGGAGAAGACCCATGTGCACACTAAAATCTGACCAGTAATCTTGGAAGGAGTAGCTATTCTTGTGAAAGTGCCTGTAAAATGACAAATGTGATGTTGACCTTGAGCACATTGGGTGAAAACCAATGAGGTGATTGTTTGATTGTTGTGTGTTTGTGACCAATGCTATTGGAGGAGTAGCAATTCTTCAGAAATTGTGAACAGACAGATGACGTTCACTCATTGGTCATTTGGCCAGGTGAGCTAAAAGATTAAAAAAAAAACATTGACAGATAATGAAGCAGAGATTGTACAAAGGATGGACGTAGCTAGCATGACTTCAAGTCACTTTATGAAGCTTCGAGCTGAGCGGTCGGGTCAGTATGATCCAAAAACTGGTGACTGAGCCCATGGATTTATCAGGAAAGTGGTTACAGAGGCCAAGTCAGAGGGTCATTTTCCCATAGACTTCCACAGCAGTGGCTCTCAACCTTTTTTAAGTGATATACCCCCTGTGAATTTTTTTTTTTCAGCCAAGTACGCCCTAACCAGAGAAAATCATTTTTGATTGATTAAAAAAGATGAAACACAGCACTGTAGCATCAGTGTCTGATTTATTAAAATTTATAACTGCAAAACATTACTCATCTGTAGCGGTCTCTTTTGAACTATTTGGAGATAAAGAAACCTGCAAACTTGTTAAGAAAGAAATACATAACTCATAAATTTTTACACATAAAAATAATTATCAACTTAAGTGCCCTCTTTTGGAATTATAATGAAGATCTGATCTCAAATTAAATTTGTGAACTTAATTATAAACATTTCACAAAGAATCATAAATATAATAATAGAGAAAAGCTGTCCACAGAAAAGAAATCTTAATAAATATATTATATTAAAATATCTTTGAACTGAGCGCTTTGCAGTTACTCTTTAAGATGTGTTGTCTTCATACCACTGTTGGTTAATTTCTCCCCAGAAAAAAACAGAATGCCATGGGTGGTTTGCAACTTGTTGGTGTAAATCCAATTAAAACATTCTTGTCAATACTGCTATAATTTTGCCGTCTCTGGTTTTGCCTTCTTTGGTACTGTTCCTCTTTGTTTTTAGTAGCATTGCTGCTTTGCTTCAACCACGACTCCACTGTTTAATTTCTCAAGGCAGCAGTGATTGACAGGTAATGCCATGTCAATCATTTTATGAAGTTCTGGAACTTTTGGACAATTAAAATATTTATCAAATAACAATTTTAAAGGATTTTTGAATTGATGTTATTTTTATATATCTATATTTAACAATCACACGTACCCCATGGAGTGCCTTCAAGTACCCACAGGGGTATGGGTACCGCCATTTGAGAACCAGAGTTCTATAGGACTGAAGTCTTTGCAACCACAGGTATTGCCCCCTGGTGGCCAGCAAAAAGAAAGAACGTTTCACGCAAAAGCTACTTCCATCTTTTATACTGTTTATAGATTTAAGATGACTAAATCCTGCATTATTTTTTATGGCCAGCAGGGGACAACTCTCCTCATTGCAGAAAGACTTCCAGTTATATAAAAGTCAGTGAGAAAATGCCCCTCACTTGCTCTTTTACCTCTGTGAACAGTCGTTTCAGGTCATATTGAATGAAATATTATTTTTATAAATTATGGTCATTAATTGAGTAAGACATTATTAGCCACTGAGAATCTGGTTACCTGCAGTTTCGCAATCAGATCCACCCCTCACTCATCACTTCTGATTTCCAAACACCAAAATAGCAACAACAAAAACACTCATCTGAGGCTTTACAAACCAATTGGTGCTTCACAGGAATTACGTCTATCTTTTACAGTAGTGCTGTCAGCCTGCTAAAGCTATGAGCAACATCCAGACCCCTGAAAACATAGCTGGGCTGATTGCCAGTGTTACTCTTGTAGCTAAACAGTGGTACTGCAACTTCTGCATTCATTATGAGATTCACAGTGGCCCCCAAATTTTTATTTGCTGCAATTTTTAAAAAGTAAATAAAATCTACTGAGCACGTCAATCGTGGAAAATGACTTTTTATTATGAGAATGTGTGGATCACATTAATGAGTGTGCTCTCTGTGCACAAACTTTGAAGATTTTTATTTGTGTTAAATGTAGCTAGCATGGACTTTTGTGTTACAGTGGATGCTGTCAAATGTCAGGGTGCGAACATTTCAAGGTGGAGAACTAAAACTTATTCACTGTTCAGAACCAGGTATATTTGAGCTGCTTAAAAATAATTTGAATTGCTCTGTGACACCATTGTACACTGGTTTTTGGTTGTCTAAAAACATGTCCTTGATCGCCCAATTTAAATGTAAAATAGCTCAAAATTCAGCGATTGGTGTGTGTGTGTGTGTGTGTGTGTGTGTGTGTGTGTGTGTGTGTGTGGGGTGATTTTTAAAAAAATGTATTTTTCTGTGCTAATTTCCTATTGTACCACAGAAAACCAGGTCCTGTTGCATTTCTGAATTTTAAAATCAACTCAGTACCAAAGTATTGGATCAAATGACAAAAAACATTTGAATAGAAAGTAGATAAAAATGTAGTCATAGCCCAAAGTGATGTCTTGAACAGTACTCTACAGTCTTTATAGTTTCAGTTTCCAAAAATCAAGGTTACTTTTTCAAGCAAGAAATTAGTACTATTAGATTTTTAACGGTCCCTGCTTCACAAAATGCCAAATAAAAGAAAAAGGAAATCCTCAAGATTTTACACTGTTTATGCTTCCCGTCTCTACCTCTGTGAATAGTTGTATGTTCAACAAGTTCTCTTCCTGGTCACCTCGTCCACCTCTTCAAGGGGGATACTGTGGCATTCTCGAGCAAGCTGAGAGATATATTCTGTCCTGCCCCCAGTCTCCTGCTGGTACGACATGCTCAGAACGTCTTAACCAGGAGACATGCAGGAAGCATCATGGTCAGATGTCTAAACTCCTTCAACTGGCTCCTTTAGACCCGGAGGAGTAGTGGTGGTATTCTGAGGCCCTCCCAAATGACCAAGCTCCTTATCCTATCTTCAAAGCAGAGCCCAGACACCCTTAGAAGTAAGCTTACTTCTGCTGCTTATATCCACAATCTCCTTCTTTTAGTCAATACTCAGAGCTCGTGACTTTAGGAGAGGGTAGGAACGTAGATTGGCCAGTAAATCTACAGCTTTGCTTTCTCTTTACCACAACAGAACAGTACTGTGTCTCCATTACTGCTGACGCCACACCAATCTTTCTTTCGATCTCCCACTCCAGCCTCCTTTCACTTGGGAACAAGTCCTCAAGAAACTTAAACTCCTCAACTTGGAGACCCTTTTCTGGCTGAGAGCCACAGCCTTTTGACTTGGAGGTGCTAATTCTCCTCTCAGCAGCTTCATACTCAGCTGCGCATCAACCCAGTGTGAACTGGAGGTCACCGCCTGATGAAGCCAAAAGAGGAAAATAATCTGCAAAAAGCAGAGAGGTGACCTCGAGACCACCAAAGTGGAGACCTTCTGCCACTTGGCTATGCCTAGAATTTTTTCCCATATAAAGTAGGAACAAAATTGCACAAAAAAATAGCCTGGGGAAGTCCAACACCCTCTGCAAAGTAGTTTGAGTTATTGCTGGCAATGCAAACCAAACATTTATTACAGTTGTACAGGGATCGAATTGCCTGCGACAACGGACCGGATACCCCATACTTCCAAAGTACCCTTGACAGTCCAAGACTGCATAGCTCCACCATAGCTGAACAACTCTAGCTCAAAATGTTGAAGAATCCTGCAAAAACATAGCTTCTAAGTTAATCACTGAGTTGGACCAAACCCCCAATCCTTTTGTAACTTTTTGCGTAATCCTGCTGACAAACAAAAAAACCAAACCAAAAACATAACCTCCTTACTAAATTTATGGTCTTAATTGCTGATTTCAAGTCTTTCTGAACACATGATTGTGTATTTTCTAGATTGTGGTCCATTTTTGAGTAAAACAGACACTAAAGGAAGACATGTTTTAAGGTACCTTGCTGTATGAGCCTGCTGTGCACTTAAGACATCAGAGTTCAAGACGGCAGCAGCCAAAATTCTGAACTTGAGGTGATGGGTGATGCCAAGGTGTTGTAAACCTGTAAAAAAAGAAGACAGTGATAATGAACAAATGTGTGGCACTTTTAAAGATTATTCAATGATGAAAATTGCATTATCTAGTCATTATTTTTCAGCATTGCTTTTCACTTTTCCTTGTTTGTTTTTATGTATAAATTACAGCAAAAGGAGCAAAAGTAAGCTAAAGATATATGAATAGGTTTAATTAACAAACAAAGCTCTAGTCTGGCATAAAACTTTCTTCTCGACCTGTGTTTGTCAAAGCCTCCAAAAATGTACTTAGTGGACCTTGACTAAGGCTTTTGTGTCATCAAATCCAGTAAATACTTTATATCTGTTTATTTAACCTTTTCTTTTTCACTACAATTAACCTTGGTGAGATTCAATATGATACAAGTCACATAAAAATTAAACTAAATAAAATGCACCTTTCAGCTGCTTCCTTGTATTCTCCACCAAGGGGTCGCAACAACAGATTAATCTGCATTGGTAATTTGGCATAGGTTTACGCTGGATGCCCTTCCTGACCCAACACCCTAGAATCTAACCAAGGATCTTTCACTTGTAAGGTGAATGAGCAAACCACTAAATATATACAGTAACATATTTTGCAGAGTATAAGTCTCAGTCATATTGCTTCAGTGCTTTGCTCATATCCATCAACATGCCGAGCATCCATCAGCCTCTCTCTGCATGTGTTCTCCATGGTGCTGTGATAAACACATGTCCAAACTAGAAGACTCCTGTGCATCAATACAATCGATCAGCTGATGGATTACGGTGGGGGATGAATTACACACCGCTCACAATTGCTGACAATTAGCTAAACAGGCAGGGGATTGATCTATGAGCAGCTAACCAGGCAGACAGGGAGGATCCTTAATTTGAGGAAAGCGAGTAAAGAAAATGTGACTATAAAGCTTGGAAGTGGAAAACGTGATAAGATAGATGTAGTGGGAGAAGGAGAATGTGATGGGGGAGCAGGAAGCCACCCTGGTAGCTGACATAAATCAGGATGACGTAACCCAGGTCCCAAACAACAGGATTCCTCTGAGCGCCTGTCAGATGCTGTGTTTGCTAATGTTTGACTTTAGGTTCTTGGAGGATATTGTTTGCAGAAGGCTGTAGGCAGCTGGTTTCTGCATGCCGCAGGATTCAAACTTAGGATGTCTCTCTTTTTGCATATGGCTCATAAGATTTGCCTGTTTGACGCGGCACACTGCACTTAAGCAAATAGCAGCTTTTATGTGTCCCAGTTCTGTCGTACATGTTAATTCTAAGCAATTTAACCGACAAGCACGGGTCAGAGTCCCTGACCAGAGCAAAAAAAAAAAAAAAAAATTGCATTTGAAGCCATGTTTGAACTAATACAGGGGGTAAAGTCTCCCATACAGGCATTAATGACAGCTGGTTATCTACATGAAAAGGACCACCATCCATCCACTGCAGAAGGTCGTTTGGTGCAGTTAAAGCTCTGGAAAATGCAGTAATTAGACCTTTATAATAATTTAGCTGTGACTTCATGTGGTTTAACTGAGCTGTTCTTGCTTTTTGCGTGGATTTCTTGTGCACTAACTATCAACACAGTCCTGTATAAATGCAAACTCATTATGCTATAATTTCAGTGTGAATTATTTGTATGCAGTTTGGAAATAGAGGTTGCGTTTATCTAAAACAGAAATCCTATAATTATAATATAAAGTGAATACTAAATGCAAAATTTTGCGCAATAGTATAAGAATCAACCACATAAAACAGTCCAAAATGATAACCAAGCTTAAAAAATATCCTGAAATAAAACTGTTGGTTTCTAGTATTGTGGTGGTGTTCAAATGATGAGGACGTACCTCAGCAGAAGTTATTGCTTGACTGCAATACATAGATACGCTTACCATCACTCGTTGGTTTTGGACACATTTCCAAGCCTTTTTGTGCAGATAAAATAAATCTATTGTCATCGCACAGTCAAACTTTGTACAACAGTACAATGAAATTGAGAAGCTATTTCACATGAGTGCAGAAAGATAGGAATCAGGACTCAATAAATAAGTATAAATCCAAAACAAGAATAAAAAGCCATAAAACGTTAAAGAGAATTGTGCAGTGTGTACTGTTTATTGCACATGGCCCACTGGGTCAAGTGTGTGTGTGTTGATTAGGGGCATTGCCCTGTTGTAAAAACTGTCCCTGACTCTGTCCATGACTTCGGCGCCCTGAATGGGCAGCAGCTTAAACACCTAGTGTCTTGGGTTTTTGCAGACCCTCAGGCTATTGCGTGCCCTCCTGAGACAGCTGGTGCTGTAGAGGTCATTCAGGGAGGGAAGAGGGTGGCCAATGATTTTCTGGGTGGTGTTAATAACCATCTATAGTGCTTTTTTGTGCGCCATGGTGCAGCTCGCAAATCACACAGAGATGCAATAGGTCAGCACACTCCCAATGGAGCAGCGGCAGAAGACAGTCAGCAGCTCCCTTTTCAGGTTGATCCTCAAGAAGTAGAGACACTGTTGGGTCTTCTTCACAATTGCCGAGGTGTTGGAGCTTCATTTGAGGTCTGTGTCCATGTGCACACCCAAGTACTGGAAGCTAGGCATCTTCTCCACCCACTCCCCATGGATGCAGATGGGCTGCAGATCAGTCTTCCTCCTCCTGAAGTCAACGATCAGTTACAATTAGAGGTGTTGAGGACCAAGTTGTTGTCCACACACCACCCCACCAGCTACTGTACTTCAGGCCTGTATGCTGTCTTGTCACCACCAGAGATAAACCCCTCCATAGTGGTGTCATTTACACCAAAGCAAAGCTTTTGCATGGTGGCATCTATGCAGTGAGGTGAACTGATGTGTATTTCCGTTGGGTGACGCAATTAGAAGCAAATCCATGTTAAGATATTTCAGCTGGATTTCTACCATAGAGTGTGGATTCTCTCCTGAAACCACTGACAATCACAAATCGTGGACAAGCTCACTGATGCCATTTAAGGGGAGCTTCACTATAAGATGGAAACAACAAAAAGGAGATTTGACTCAGAGAAAAGTGATCAAATTGTATGACTTCTTGCTACGTTGTACACATTAGAGTATCAGCTTACTAATTATTCGACTATCAGTTGACCATTGGGGTGAATATTTGTGTGTTTTCGGCTGAATTCACACTTTGCCCTTGGTGTGAATGTTATAGGTTGGTCACTGCAATGTTACTTTTATTGAACAGGAGAAGATCATATTTGGATTAGAGAGTGGAGTGCTAAGTTATTGGCTAATCTGCAGCTTAACGGGAAAAACTAAAGAACTGGTTGTGGACACTGGAAGGACCAAAACACCAATGACCCTCGTTTCTATTCATGAGGTGTGGAGATAATGGAGGACATCAAATGTTATTTGTAGCGCAAGCAATGTCACCTGATCCTGATTCTAATTCCTAGCTAGCTTGTTTAGCAAGCTGTATTTATAAATTGTATGGGTGCCATGTACAGACATGGACTGTTACTGTTTCCATAGATGTTAGGAAGGCAAGTAGCATTAAGGTGCTGCTAATCAAATGTACTTAATTAATTGATCATCAGTCAGCATGAAAACCTTTGTAAAAGCAGAAATTTTGGCAGTTTGCCCATCTGGACCATTGTTAACACAATGCTGCAATTTTCCCAGGAGTGGACATCCCAGCAAATTCAGATGGTTCAGTGCTCAGAATACTTGAAAAAGGGGAGCTCAGACTCTACAGGCCTCAGTTAGCATGTGAGATGGTTCAGTTGATGACAGTACAATTAGAAAAAGACTGAAGCAGTACGGCTTGTTTGGAAGCACTACTAGGAGAAAGCATCTTCTCTATAAAAAACAACATGGTAGCATGTTCATGGTAACATGGTGGCTTAAGTTTGCAAAGCTGAACAAACCACAAGACTCCTGGAGCAATGTCCAAAGTGGGGATGTTCGGCCATAATGTACAGCATCAGCTTTGGTTAGAACCAAATACAGGATATTAGCACCAATGCCTTATATCGACTGTTAAGTGTGCTGGTAGAGAGATGATAATTTGGGTTTGGTTTGCAATCACAGGACTATGAACTCAAGCGTGAACCTCTCTGTATCAAAGTATTCTGGAATCAAATGCGAGGCCATCTGCCTAACAGCTAAAGCTTGGCCCAAACTGTGTCATGCAACAGGACAATGATTCCAAGCACAGCAGAAAATCTACAGCAGAATGGCTGAAAAAGAAAAGAATCAAGGTGTTGTGATGACCCAGTCAAAGTCAAGACCTCAACTTGGTTGTAATGCTGTAGTGGGACCTCAAAGAAACTGCGCATAAACGAATGTCCATGAACTTCAATGAACTGAAACAACCTTGTAAAGAAGAGTGGGCCAAATTTCCTCCACAATGATGTGAGAGATTGATAAAGTCATGCAGAAAATAATTACTTTTCTGCTTCTAAAGTCAGTTGTACAAAGTATTGAATCATGGGGTGTACTTAGGCTTTCCTTTGAAAACTTTCTTTTTCTTGACTGCATGTATATATACACAACATATCAATAAAATACTAGAATTTAACTAACAGAATTTTAGGATGGCCTGCACCACCCAGCAAGCCCTAATATTTGTGAGATAAAGCCATTGAAAATTCTTCAAAAGGCGTGCTCAGGGTGGTTTGGCCATGAGCCAATGCCAAACAGAAGCGCTAGAGGAGGTCGTCAGGGAGTGGGAGATCAGAGCATCTCTGCTCAGACTGCTGCCCCCATGACTTGGACCTAGATAAGGGACAGAAAATAGATGAATGCTCCAAAAGACACCAACAACCAAAGTTGAGAGTTCGAGTTTAGTAACTCAAATCAGCATGGATCAGGCTTCACAGTCAGCAGACAGTGGCCACACCCCAAACTTAAAGTCTTACGAGTATGCAATAGTTGATTTGTTAAAACATTTATTAAACCCTACAGAGTTGTTATGGATGGGGAACTATCCACAGAAGGCAAAACAGCTTTAGCAGGCTGCAAATATGTTTATTTCTGCTCTAAAGTTGGGCATTTTAACATGGCAATCTACAGGGATTGACTCACTTTTGGAGTCAACCACAAGTGGCCAGCAGAGGAACTGCAGTTTTTTTTCTTTTTATCTGCATAGGCTTCTTTTTCCAGCCCTGGAGGTTTCCTTTTGGGTTCATTCAGTCCCCCACCCCCCCGCCACCATGGCCCTGATGAAATTTTGTTAACTACAGAATATTCTTTTTAATATATTATGATTTTACAACTACAAAACAAATGCAAATCTGTTTTTCTGGTGTAAGTGGGTGATTTAGTTGATTGACAGAACCATGAAAACTTAATAATGCCCTCAATGTGACAAAACCTATTCCCAGTAATTGAGAAAATGCAGACGACTGAGGGTTACCACGGAGCTACTGATCCTTCTGTTTGTTCTCTACCGTTAACAGAACTCTTCATTCAGAACACATGAGCATGTCACTACATTATAAAAGGCATCCGCCCCCTCAGGATGTTCCTTGCTTGGATTATTTGGTGTCACACCTAGCTGCATCAGCGCGGTGCTCATAATCACAGTAAAGCCAGCCCTCCCAGGTATTATTATGATGATGACATTTGCCAATAGAAGGGCAGGCAATCACAATAGATGTTTCCATTGCAGTAAAAGTGATTTATAGTGGCGCTCGTGGAAATGATGGTCTAGAGAGGGCATGCTGGTGAAGGAGGATAATAGCACCCTTGTGCCCACAGCGCCTTTCCATGCAGTGTGGAGAGCCTTGACTGGCTCACAAACCCTGCTCCCTCAGATGACAGAGCCTCCCGGCCTTCACAAAGTCTATTTCTCCCTCAGATAAATGCCGCTATAAATAAAAGAACACCAAGCCAATCACCTCTCTGTTTAAAAAGACGTACCACCTTCCCACACATGGGAGCGTTTGTTTGATCTAATCTCCCATTTGGTCTGGGGTTGCTGGCCTGCCTGACTGATTGTTGGAGCTGCCGCTGTGTTTGTGAGGAGACAGAGCCCAGGCTGTGGGTGGTATTTGCCATTTGAGGATTTGCAGCGCTGTAGACCAGATGGCCGTCAACCTTGTGTTGATCTTGGAGCACGATCTTGCCAAGACGGCTTTCCCCGTAGTGGAATAAGAGGACTGGAGATGTTTAACATACTCCCTGCCCTGAGCTCCTGGCTTCAGTGTGCCACAGAGGGATTATGTTTGGATCTGGCCAGGCAGAAGGAGTTGGTTGAAGCTGTAATAGAGCCTGAAGGGAGTGAGGACTGGCACAGAGCAGGAAAACCCACAGGCTCAAAGGGTGCCATAGACTTCCTATTTCTACTTCACTTTAAATCTTAATTCTGACATCTAAACTTTATTACAATGTCACATCCTTCAATTATGTAAATTTAGCTCTCCATAGAAGATTCAACAATTTAAAGCTGCTCTGAACTGCTCTGATTACCAACTGTGCTGTTTCTTGAAGAATAACAGGACATTTCAGCTCATTGTTTTAACACTTGAACTGTAACATTTTGACGATCTGCTGCAACAATAGCCATGCAGTGAGTTTCATTAGTTTTCCAAATGGTTACGTAAAGGAAATTAATACACTACATGGACAGAACTATTGGGCCACCTACACATTAAACCTACAGGAGAGTTTGTGACATCCCATTCTAAACCCATATGCATTAATATGGAGCTGATCCCCCTTTGCAGCTATAACAGCTTCCACTCTTCTTGGAAGGCTTTCTACAAGGTTTTGGAGTGTGTCTGTGGGAATTTTTGCCCATTCATTCAGAACAACATTTGTGGGGTCAGACACTGATGCTGGGCAAGAGGGCCTGGCTCACAATCTTCGCTCTACTTCATCCCAAATGGTATTGGATAGGGTTGAGGTCAGGGCTCTGTGCAGGCCAGACACGTTCTTCCACACCAAACTCATTCATCCATGCATTTATGGACCTTGGTTTGTGCACTGCTGGAACAGCATGATGGTTTCCCAAACTGTTCCCACAAAGTTAGAAGTATAGACTTGTCCATGTAAAGGCTTCCATGCAGTTGCTCATCCATAACAACTGTAATGATGCAAAGCTCCCAATGCACAGTTTTTGTGCTGATGTTAATGCCAGAGATGATTTGTAATGCTGCAGTTTTCAAGTGAGTAGAGCACTGTCTACATTTATTAACTATGCTCCTGAGCACCCCGCTCTGTTACTTTACGTGGCCTGTCACTTCTTTGCAGAGCTGTTGGTTCCCACATCTATGAGGGAAGAAATTTCCCAAATTGTCCTGTTGCAATGGTGGTATCCTATTGCAGTACCATGCTGGAATTCAGTGAGCTCTTTAGACTGACACATTCTTTCACAAATGCATGGCTGCATGGCTAGGTGCTTGATTTTATACACCTTTGGCAATGGGACTGAATAAAACACGGAAAATTCAATCATTTAGAGGTGTGGCCTGGTACTTTCGTCCATATATTGTACCTTTACTGTTCACTGTTTCTCTTGCCAGATTTTCTTGTGCTTTTCATGAATTTGTAGTGTTCCTCATGTGCTGATCTTCTTGTGTATGTACCTCTGGACTTTTGGATTAAATATTTGGATTATGGATTTTATTCTGTCTCTGTGCCCTGTGTTTGGGTTATATACACTACCGGTCAAAAGTTTTAGAACACCCCAATTTTTCAGTTTTTTATTGAAATTCAAGCAGTTCAATGTCTCATTGTACTCTAAAATGAAAGCAGAGAACAAAGAAGCTATTGAAATTCAAAAAGAAATCATGGAATAAACCAAAATGTATTCTAAACTGTTGACTCTTCAAAGTAGCCACCTTTGGATGTAACAGCTGAACACACTCATGGCATTCTTTCTACAATGGAAATCAAATATTCTTCAGCAAGTTCTTCCCAACTCTGTTGCAGAAGTTTCCATAAATGTGTGGCACTTGTAGGTTGCTTTGCTTTCACTCTTCTGTCCAGTTCATCCATCACCAGCTCGATAGGGTTTAGGTCTGGAGACTGTGTGTTATGGTTTGTGGTTTTTGGTATTGTGGGACTAGGTTTTGTTTAATTCTAGATGTTTGGTTTTCCTTTTTTCTGTCTCGTTCTTG
>VUQH01056504.1:0-11805 GCA_015106775.1 Etroplus canarensis | reverse complement strand
TTTTACATTAACACAGCACGCTGGTTAAGCTAATGTAATAACATTAACAAGGTGCTAATTGTTACAAGCTAAAAGTTACACTGTATGTAGCACAGAGCTGTTCATCTTGGTTTGCAATGAATCTGCAAATGGTGCAATGGTGCTGCAGATTGTTATTCACTGCTGCTGGCTGACAAGCAGCCTCCACTCTGCCTGCTGCCTGCAACAGGCTGACAGTCAGAGAGAGGAGTCTCCTTTCATTAATGTCACAAATATAAAATCATTATAGAAGACATTTAAGAAAATATCAGACAACATGGCAAAAAATGTGGCATTTTTATCCCCCCCCCAGAATTTACTCTAAAAAATTTGACTGTTAATTGTCCCCCCAAACAATGAAAAGGGACTTTCACCCCTGGTCTGGAGGGGAGCATATGTAGCTCTTAAATTTTTTTATACCTTTCAGCATTCATAATTCATTCCAAAACATGCAAGCTGCCTATACCGTATGCACTTATGCACCCCCATACCATCAGAAATGGTGGCTTTTGAACTGAACGCTGATAACATGCGTTTAACCCAGAGGACGCGGAATCCGTAATTACCAAGAATGTCAAATTTGGACTCATCTGACCATAGAACACTTTCCCACTTTGAAACAGTCCATTTCAAATGTCCAAAGGACATGATGGCGCTTCTGGACCATGTTCAAATATGGCTTCCTTTTTACATGATAGAGCTTTAGTTAGCATCTGCAGATGGCACGGCAGATTGTCTTAACCAACAATGGTTTCTGGAAGTACTCCTTGTCCCATTTAGTAATGTCAGTGACACAATCGTGCCGATGAGTGATGCAGTGTCGTCTGAGGGCCCGAAGACCATGGGCATCCAGTAAAGGTCTTTGGCCTTGTCCCTTGCGCACAGAGATCTCTCCAGTTTCTCTGAGTCTTTTGCTGATGTTATGCACTGTAGATGATGACAGTTGCAAAGCCTTTGCAATTTGACGTTGAGGAACATTGTTTTTGAAGGATTCCACAATATCTTTCATAGATTGGAGAGCCTCTGCCCATCTTTACTTCTGAGAGACTCTGCCTCTCTAAGACATCCCTTTTTATAGCTAATCATGTTACAGATCTGATATCAGTTAACTTAATTACTTGCTGAATCTTTTTGAACTTTCTTGCTTTTTCAGCCATTTGTTGTCCCTGTGCCAACTTTTTTGGGACCTGTAGCAGGCATCTCAAATTTGAAATGAGCTCATTTAGTGGATGAAGGTGTACAATTTCCCAGTTTGTCTATGTTCTGTTGTGAATAAAATATTGGCTCATGTGGTTTGGAAGTCTTAGTTTTCATTTTGTTCAAATTTAAAGAATGTCCCAACTTTTCTGGAATTCAGGTTTCAATTGTGCATACATTGCATATTCAATACATATAGACGTTGTACTGCAAGGTTGGTTAAATATATAAAATATATTAAAAATATATTAATATAGTTATCTTCAAGTATCTTGCCAGAAACAAAATGTCCTCGGTACATTAACTGAAATTGTGATATGGCTAGAATTAGGTTTCTTTCAAAACTATAATAATAGTAGTGGATTAAAGAATAACCCTGGCCAATCCTTAAAAGAACTATAAAGAAGGGCTGTTGCACATTGAAAAATGCTGAACTAGAAATGCCGAAAGAACTTTCAATTTGACTGTATTAGACAAATGTCTGTGTAAGACCTCAACTGACAACTCATTAGTGTTCAATTTGGGCCTCGGGGAATTTTAAATACTGAAATTTGGATTCATTTACCTACAGAATAAGTTGTACAGTAGGTGAAATATAAAATGGAGACTGACGCTATGGAGGAAACAGAGGTTGTAAAAATGACACTGCTTCATGCATACATTGAAGCTCCTATTCCACAGAAGTCTGGTTGGAATTTTTATCTCCATACAGTGTTGGTACAGTCAGGGCTCTTTGGTGTTCTTCTTTGGTCTTGAAGTAATTCTTCAAATCTATGAGGTATGTTTGTGCACATTATTTTGTGTAGGCTATGCACTCTTTAATCTGTTAATCCTTTGGTAGTCACATGAATTCAAAGTAAATTATCTTGTGTCTCCAAACTAAAAATACATGTGCAATTTCTATTTGTGAACAAATCACTTGTGCCACTAACAAATTGCAATTAAATACCTCTCAGAGTGTTGCTGCAGTATTTTTGAACTGTGACCAGATTTTGCACAAGCTATGCTTTCCAGTGAAATCTAAAAACAGTAATCAAAATGTACCAAATTAAAAGTGGTTTCAGTCCTTACAGCTCAGAAAGCATTCCATTGCTCATTTGCATCCTTCCCATATTGTCTCTGGAAGCTAGCTAGCATGGCTAGCCATAGGAAACTATAGTTCTTGTCATTTTCATGGGTGCCGGTGTCTTGTAAACAAAGGCTGGAGCTTGTCAAACTCAGAGGCTGGCAACATTTTTTGATTGTTTGCTAACTAATGATGCACATTGTGGATAAAATGCGGGCTTTGATGGAAGACTGACAGGAGATCAGGGAGCTAGACAAGCTGCCCTCAGCTCTGCTTTCACAACTCTGAGGTCAGTTAGCTATGTGTGGTAACAAACATTGTATTAAACTTTAATAACTCCTTTGATCAAGGAGATTTGATGTCAGCTGATATCATGTCAGGTTTACTAAAACAGGCAACTTCAACAGGCGAGGGCTCAACCAGCATTTTCAGAATATGACTGAGTTGACTAAATGTACTAAGTTTTACCAGTTGTTTTGCTCATTTTTTATAAATATTTTTAAACCTGTATATATTAACAGTTAATACAATGCTCAAAACTTTTTATTTCTGCTGTGATTAAAAAAAATTTAAATTATTTTATGTGCTTTTTCCCTGATTTCATTAAAAGTTCTTTTTTGGGGAGGCTTCCATCATTTGTCCATTCATTTGTCCATCTGTCCACATTTCACAATGGTTTTTAGCGATACATGGTTATCAGGACAGCCGCACTACCAACACAAATTTGAAGAATATGATACATTACTGTAAATTAAACAATAAATTTATTATTTAATTTTTTCCCTGTTCATTCAGCCCTGCAATAGACCGGCTGCCTGTCCAGGATGTACCCTGGTTCTGGTGTTATGACAGGACAAGCGGAAGAAAATGAATGATTGAACGAAATAAGTACATTTGGAATGGATAATTTATTTAGGTTATGGTATTGAGCTTCTATTTTTGACTCATTCCACCACGATGCACCACAGAAGGTCACAGGAAGTTATTCTCACTTTACAACTCCTCCCTTTAATACCTGGTCTGTTTTTCCTTCGTTCATATCTGTGTATATTATTTAATGTGACATATTGCACTTTTTAATTCTTACTGGTTTATACAGTTTAATGTTCTGTCTGTTCACATACTTATTTATTTATTTCCTAATGGAGTATCTGGGCCCATAGCAGATTACCCTTTGGGATTAATATAGGATTCTGATTCTTAAACATTAAAACACCTAAAACTCCTCAATACCACCACATAAAGAAGCTGTCTCTTTACTCACTTAGAAGCTTAAAAGTAAGTTTGAAGATAGGAGTCTCTTTTAGAATTATTAAGGACCTGTGGAGGATAAATGATGGTGTTGAAAAACTGGACAATAGATAAAATATCACCTCTCACTTTCTCTTTTATCTCATTCTAGGCCACAACGCAGCATGATAACATCTGTTCACATTCCAGTATCTCCAGTGGGCAAATTGTGAAAACCAGTTGCAACTATGCGATGTATGTAAGGGATCAGTGGTGGTGTTTTTGCCCGAGGCGGGATGCTGCTGACGGTTGGTCAGTATGACTCTGCTGGACTTGTGGCTGTCGCGCTCTATCCCCATGTGCCTGCTCGTTCAGAGCCTTGTCTTAATGGCCTTGTGCTTCCCTTCGGCCAGCATGTGTCCAAAGGGCTGTATCTGCCAACGCGACCCCCACCTCCACGGTTTCAATGTGACCTGCAGTCAGTCCCGTCTCAAAGAGATCCCCCCCAGTCTGCCAGTCGATACCGTCCTGCTGAGGCTGGACCACAACCAGATAGGTGGTGTGCCCGATCTGGCATTCCATGGACTTAGGCTTTTGAGGGAGCTCAACCTTTCTTACAATGCCGTGGAGACTTTAGGGGAAGGTGCATTTAGTGGCATAGAGGGAACTTTACAGGTGCTGGACCTTTCCCATAACCGCATCACTAGCGTACACAAGGATGCCTTTGCTCGACTGAGGGCCCGCATCATTGTGGATGATAACCCTTGGCATTGTGACTGTGCCCTTCAGCAGGCCATTGGAGGAATGGCCCATAACCACGAGGCCGCCGCCAGGGTTCTCTGCAGGAGTTCAGAACTTCATGATCAGGAAGGACAACCCTTTTTGGCAGTTGACACTGACCTTTGTAACTTGGCTAAAAGGACCACAGACTATGCTATGCTTGTAACCATGTTTGGTTGGTTTGCCATGGTCATTTCATATGTAGTGTATTATGTACGTCAGAACCAGGAGGATGCCCGACGCCATTTGGAGTACCTCAAGTCTCTCCCCAGTAAGCCGAAAAAAGCAGATGAGACTGATGACATAAGCACTGTTGTCTGACAACAGTGGCCCTATGACTGTCCGCCAAAAACCTGATGAACACCAAAATATTTATGGAATGGGACACGACTTCAAACCTTCACATGGTGTAAGCATCAAAATCTTTGTATTTTGGAAATTTTGTTGTATGTCCTTAACAGCGTTTGTTCTTGGTTGAGATTAGAGGGGAGGACACACAAACTTTTTTTCTACACAGAAAATACAGAATTTTGAAAATTAGAATCTCAGGTTTAAATATTTAAATGGTAGTGACTTTTGTAAAGGAAAATTTGGAATATCTATAAAAAAGTGTTTGTAAGACAAGACACATACTCCTCTTTCCAGAGCCCCCATTTTGAAATCTCAAAGCCCATAATAAGATGAAAAGTATATAATATGGAATGTATGTTATAGCATATTTTTTGCATTTTACATACCAGATACGATCACATTTCATTTAAAGCATTTCTGCATCAGTTGCACCTTAATCAAGACTCACTGGACAAAACACGTGCTTTATCGTGTACAGATATAGAGTATAAAGTGTCTCCCAGCTCACCTTTGACTGTGGTTGTTTAATACAACAAATCATTATTAAGAACAGTTTTCATAGAAGCATAGGCAAGATTTTACCGGAAAAAATTTGTAAACCATCCTATACCACCTGTACTTAATTTTTTGGAAACCCATTTCTGCCAGGAAAAAAAATGGAAAAAAAGGATAGATTTTTTGAAACTATACCCACATTCTTTTACTGACTTATTTGTTGAGATTTTGGCTTATTCAACTGCAATTTCGACCTATCATGAATATTATTATGGCTTTTATTGGTAACAGTGGAATGGTCAGAGGCTTTTTCCCCAGATAACAACTAGATAAGTTTGATGTAGCAAAGAAAGTCACTAATTAAACATTGTATGGTAAATGGTAGATGGACTGATACTTCTATAGCGCTTTTCTACTCTAACTGAGCACTCAAAGCACATTTGCATTGCTCCAAACTCCGTTTATTTATCTTCCATACTATGCTGTGAGGAAAAGATTTAGTCAGTTTCATGAAAAGAACACACTGTAGCCACATAACATATCACTATACAATCGGCTATAAAATCTTGGTCATGTTTAGCAACCCACTTAACTGTTCTCTTATAGTCCAACTGCCAAAGCTGTTTTTAGCCATCCTTATTTATATGATACCTAAAGATTTCTGAAATAAGAAGTAAAGGATAATCCAATAAATGGTAGCGACAGAGCATAAATATTGTTGATCGAGTTTAGATTTTTTTTTTACCTAATCCTAATTATACACGATCTTTCAAAATGTAGAGTGATTATTGGGATGTCGCGTTTAATGCAACAAATTAATACTAGCTGATAGGAACACTAAGTTTATTAAGAAAAATGTAATAACCTGTGTAACCCACCACTTATGGAACAAAACTCATGTGCCCTTGTGTATAACAACTAAAATGAGTATGTAATAACTACACAAACAATAAGTCATTATAGCATGAATGTATCTTGTTATAACAAGGTATTTATATCATTATTTCAGTAATGCACTGTTCAGGTAAGATGTTTAGGTATTAACATCTCATCAAAATTCCTGTATAAACATGAAAAATATGTCAAAACATCAATTGAGAATGTAGAATAACTCATTTTTTTCAAGAATAGTGACCTGACCTCACTTGACATGAGGTGAGCCCAGATGCTGTGGTCAATTAGTTTTTTGTTTCACCATGGAGGGTTGCGTCGGGAAGGACATTCAGTGTAAAATATCTGCCAAACAACTGATGCAGGTTAATCTGGTGTGGCGACCCCTTGGAGAAAATACAAGTCAAAGGATTATTAAGAACAGTGTATTCAGCAGCAAAGTTGAGTCCATATCCCTGAAATTTTTATTTTATCAATTTCCGCCACGGCAACAGATGGTGTCACCATCAAAGTATATGATCCCACAATCAGTTTGTTTTTTGTTTCATGCAGATTGGAGAATAGGTATTTAGATATGGCTAAAAATGTAAAAAAGTTTGCTGAAAACATACTTACACAAAGGATTTGTGAGGGTGGTGGCAGCAGCAGTAGCAGTGGTGACATGGTGTCACTATGAAAGTATATGATCCCACGATTAATTTGGTTTTAGTTTTTGTTTTGTTCTGATTGGCATCCAATTCAGATTGATTGTGGGTTCATTTACCTTCATGGTGGCGCTATGCTACCATCACCACCATAAACCCTTTGTGTGAGCCTGATAATGCAAAAACTATTTGATGTAGGACTTTGAATTTTGGCACAGTGATGCAACTCCATGAGATGTGGAACAGGTTAGACTTTCAGCCATTTTGAAAGTGCGGATAGGCCACCAGATGGCGTTTTCTATAAAACTGGGGTCAAGTGGGTTCAGGTTCAAGAAGAAATTTGAGTTATTTGGGAATATAACTTTAGTGCTTGCATGGCAACCATGAGGAGCTAGTTAAACATATGCCCATATACCTAATCCTACAAAAATAACATGTAAAGAGTGACATTTTTTAATCTATGCCTGTGTTTCATCTTAAAAGTTGGGATAGTGGAGTGACATCTTGCAATGAGTGTGCACTTTCAAAGTGTGTAGGAAAATCTATGGCAGCTGCGAAAAATGTGGAAATTCCAGTGGTTTGTCCATGCTGAGCTACCATAGAAACACAGAAACGTGACGCAAAATAATTTAGAATACAGTAATCCATTTCTGCAAGTGGATTCTCCCAAATCCTCTACCTTTAATATAGAATAATTAACTTGCAATAAAGCTATTTCAGACACCTAAAGTCTTGAATTTTAAACTTTTAAAAATGTATTTGTATGGGATGGTATCTGTTTACATCAATATGTAGCATTTTGAGACTTCATGTTCTGCTTATGTTGTAACACCAAAAACATTTTTGTCCTCCCAAACCTCCTCAGCTGTACTGTACAAACTCTTTACTCCATTCTTGACAGGTGCTGTCTCTGTTATATCAACATGGGTTTACAAATTACAGTTTAAGTTTTTTTTTTTTGGTTAAACTATTAGACCCGTGAAAACTTTAAAACTTAAAATCTGTAGGTAATGGATTGATGTCTAGTTAAAGACTGAATTTTTATTAAGGAATCTTTAGAGGTTAATAAGACCACTAATCTGCCTTATCAAGGCTATGTGGATAAGGTCTGATTAGACTTATAGTGACTGGGCAACTAAGCAAAAATGTTTGTGTTGTTGCCTTTTCCTAACTATGACCTGTGCAATGGCTTTTTGGGAAAATAAGTTTTCAGGGGCTTTAAAATCTGCGGAGTGCAGTTGTAGCCAGTCATTTCTCGTACTTCCTAAAGTAGACAAGCAGATCACAATCTCCTCACACTATGTTTGCCATGAATGTCTTCCTGGAGAGACTGTCTGAAAATGTGAATGCTATGTCTCACTGAGTTTTTCACACAGAAAGGGCCTGACCAGGTCAACAAGGTTATCTTAAGTGTTGTTGTCTGGAACAACTGTTTAACACTTATGACTTGATGAGACAGCACATTGCCCAAGCGTCTGCCTTTTAAAGTTTTCTTTAGTGGAATTTGAAGGATAAAATCAGTGTCATCTGAAGATTATGATCTGCAATATGTCTGGCAGTTTGGGTCATCCAGTATAAATATATACAATTTTTTTTATTGGAAACTAAAATAATTGTAATAATAATAATTTTAACAAACATAGGTAGCTGCATGCAATAGCATTAAATGTAACATTTAATTCAAATGTAAATTCTCACTGTCTGAGCTGCTACTGCCACAAACTACAGAATGTGCTTGGTAATGGAGTTTTATCAATGTAAACCCAGAATGATAGGGGGTGAGGAATAATAGATATTCAAAATATTTTTAAAACTTCTTTCACATAACATTTTATTCTAATTTTTAACCTGGAATGGAGTTCTGTTTTACTTTGGGAAAGTTTGACATAACAAATTTCACACACAAGCCAGTTTGTGGCCTTGTAAGCTTTGACTGTAGTTTTAATCTGTGGGTGGAGCTTGTTAAGCTGTATTGGAATTGGTAAGTTTGTTACTGTGTCACCAGCAAGTATAGAACTTTGATTATGTCACCCATGAAGTGGCAATTGCTTATATTGAAGTAAATTCTTATTTACAAGACAGGGCTTAAATCGCAGGGAGTCAGTCCAATTAATAGCTTAGGATCACTTCTGGTACAACTGATGAAACAGTCCCCTCAGTGTTTTACAGTTATTGTAAGAAACCCTATATGTGTAAAACAACAAGAGCCTTGAACGGACCTTTCTCAGCAAGCAGTTGAAGGTCTGATGCCGGAGCCAGCCAATTGTCCAGCCATATCCACACCTTGCAATTTATATTCAGCTCCAGTGTTTAGTGTCACTGTATAGAAAGCAGTTGGGCTGGTGGAAGGGCTCGCAGCATGTCTGACTGAAGAGCAGGAAATGGAAGTTTGCATCTCTAACACGACTCTTCACTCCTATACAGAGCCCTTTATATGTTACTTCTTTCTTTTTTTTTTTTAAATCTTAACCACAAGCTTTAAACTTTGAAGAAGTTGGAGAATTGGCATTGACCTTTGCAGAGGATATGCTATCCAAGCCCTTCAAAGCGTTTATATTTTACTTGTCATCCAGATGCCATATACCATTCACAGAAATCAAGAATGCTAGGTTTAACCCCAAAAATTTCAGAAACTGCTTTGGTCACATGATGACAATGAGACTTTCTCCATGTAAACTGATCAAGTTCCTGCTCCAACTTCCGCTAGATGGTCAAAAACATGCTACTACTAAATCTGAGGTTTCTGTTTTTTTATGGACAGCTTGTGGTGTTGTCTTGTGCATTTATTCCTTCAGTTTGTGACATCTGTATTTATTTCGGTTGTCTTTAGCTAGCTGGTGTCAGAGTATATGTATGTCTGTACTGAGCAGAAGTAAGCACAATACTAAATGTCAGTTTTAGTCCACTGTATTTGTAGGTGGTGTTAGTTTTTCCCTCAGTGTCAGTATTGTTATCCCTCTTTACATTCCATTTTTAATAGGCCCTTTCAGGGGAAGAATAGATTCTTCAGACGGAGGGATAGAATTCAATACGATCATCTTACTTGTGACAAATCATTGCAACCCGCCATTATTGAAGTCATGCTGCCAGTGCATGCATCCTTTATGACAGCATACAGTAATATTTTTTCTCAAACCACTTTGTTCTCATCACAACCACTGGAGCTCACTGAAACACAAGCACAGAAAGCCAGTGGAAACCAGATGGAAAGACAACACAGATATATAAATGGTACGGGAAATTAGATTTTTACCCCCAAAAAAGAAAAAGCTGAAGAGATCCTGCACATAATTGGTCGCATTTGATTTTTGGGTATTGATCGTTTCTAGTGAATGCTACTTTTAGTTTATGTTTTGTTTGTCAGGATTTGTACAGTAGTGGTTGTTCAAATGACTTAGGGGATATGCTTTGAGAATATGTAGGTAGTGAGTGCTAGAATCACATGTATATAGCAATTTGGATGTTTTGTGAAATACTTGAAATCCCTTTAATTAGTTCTTCTTGTCTTCTGTAGGCAACATCCTACTCCATGATACAGGATCAGGATAGTCTGTAAAATGCATGCACAATGTGATGAAGCAAAGTGTAGCCAAGGACTTGAGAGTATTTCTAAGTGCCTGAATATTTCTCTCACATTTTTTTCTGTTTACATCTTCTTTTTCCATGTCTTTGCTCTGAACTTTAATAGATTAGGATACTCACTGTTTGGTGGATTTATCCATTACGCTTTTGTTAGTTAGAAAAGAAAAAACCCACAATCAACCATGTTGATGTAAAGAGTAGTTAAAATATTAATTATATTGTTCCATATTACAGTTCTTGTACAAAGAGAGCAATGTGTAATAGACTAACACATGGTGTTAGCGCTGACTTTCATAGTTGTGGCATGAAATAAAAAAATAAAATGAAGGCGATATCTATTGGTTTGTGGTATATTTTCTTTCTTTGTTGATTTACAACAAATTCACAGCTTTGGCAAGTAAATAGGTAATAGATAACTGTAATCAACAGTCTCCTTTTTTCTGACAAGTATAACATCAATAGTGCAGTGGCTGGGTAAAGTCTAACTTTATGGTCATAATTATCATGCTAGTAAAAAGACAGTCTTTCTCAAATAGTTTTCTGCCCTGGATATAATGATGCAAATAAATAAAATTGTAAAAGAGAATCATTCTACAGCATTTAGCTTGTGTACTTAAGTTAAAATAGCCAACTTACCCATGTCAACATTACATCAATCGTTAGATACAAAGATTATAGAAGGATTAAAAAAAGATGTGTAGAGTTTGCATGGGTTCTTTCTGGGTACCCTGAGTTCCTCCCACAGTACAAAACATGCAAAGGGGTTAGTTTAGTTGGCAATTAGAAACTGACCGTAGGTGTGAATGTGAGGATGTATCTGTCTGTCTGTTGGCCCCGTGATGGACTGGCAACCTGTCCTGGGTGAATCCTGCTTTTCATCAATGACAGCTGGAAAAGGCTCCTGCACCTCCATGACTCAGAACTGGATATGGATGGATGGCAACAGAAATATTTGCAGGCAAAATGGGTTCTAAAATATCCTGTGTAGAAAGTAGATTAAATGTTATTTGAAAGTAACAAAGTATATTTTAGCAGATTTAGGGGTAAAAAGGTAATTACCTCAAGCACTCAGGTTTTTTTGTTGCAACATGTAACAGACCACGTTAGTTTTGCACTTTAATTAAGCATTTCCCTCAAAAGTTGATTCTGTTCATCTGGACGTAAGGTTTTCCGTGGGAGAAACGTTTCATCACTCATCCAAGTGACTTCTTCAGTCTCAACTGACTGCAGGTTTCCCCAACCTTATAAACAGTACATTTGCATAATGACTGAAACTATCACCACTGAGTGAAACTATCACCACTGGGGGACAATGGGCTGGTCAGTTCCTTAGTCATTAAAATGCAAATTCTCATGACAATTGATCAAACAACCCCCGATGAGACCCACTGATCAAAAGCCATGAGTACCATCCACAGAGAGTTGGGGAATGGCTGCAATCACAGCGTTGTAAGATGGCGAAAGATGTACCCTTAGGCCCCCTCCTCGATTCAGAGACGGTCTTTCCCTTTTCACGTATATGGCTTCCTTGACTCCCCGCTCAAACCAGCG
>VUQH01056503.1:0-13783 GCA_015106775.1 Etroplus canarensis | reverse complement strand
CCCAGTTAAATGTAGCAGACACATCTCTACATCAGCTGTTCAGAGGAGACTGTGTGAATCAGGCCTTTATGGTCAAATAGCTGCTAAAAAACCACAACTGAGGAAAAGTAACAAGAGAAGAGATTTGTTTGGACCAAGAAGCACAAGGAATGGACATGAGACCAGTGGACATCTGTGCTTTGGTCTGATGAGTCCAAATGTGAGATCTTTGGTTCGACCCGCCGTGTCTTTGTGCGACGCAGAAAAGGTGAACGGATGGTCTCTGTGTGCATGGTTCCCACCGTGAAGCATGGAGGAGGAGGTGTGATGGTGTGGGAGTGCTCTGCTGGTGACACTGTTGGGGATTTATTCAAAACTGAAGGCTCTCTGACCCAGCATGGCTACCACAACATCCTGCAGCCACATGCCATCCCATCCAGTCTGTGTTTAGTTGGACCATCATTTTGTTTTCCAAACTTTTGTCTGACTGGTAGTGTAAGTTAAAAACAATTTACTCATAGGTTATTAATATGTTTTTCTAGACATTATCTCAACGTATGTTGACCTATGAGTAATGTGAGTCAACATATGCACAAAGTACCTGCAACGTATAGCCTGCATATGCGGGACATGAGTCATACGCTGGCATATGTCAGAAATGTTGTGCATGCTCAAAATTTTCCTGCGACCTTGCCGTACTACGATGTATACCAGTGTACCTCAGCTCGTAACTTATACAAAACTTCCCTAGAGCTTAACTGACATACGCCAGCACAGTTGCAGATTTTTTCATATGTGGACATACGCTTGTTAAATAGTCAAGGAGTGACAGGGGCTTAAGACGATCCGCTCTGCGTCCTGAGATGCAGCCGCCCATCAGCCCGCGCCTGTGCGTTGGTCTCGCGTCTCTAAAACTTGTCTACAGCACCTGCCCCACGGGTAAATGTGGTGGCTGCCTGACAGAACACTGAAAATTCACTTAAAAATCCTTTATGGCCTTAGAGTCAAAGTTTCTGAGTATCCTCTGCACATGAACTACTTACTAATTTTGTGTTTTGTATTAAATGAAACCTTATTGATGAAACAGGGAAATGATGTTGCAGTACCAGAATAAATCGTCACGTTGCAGAGAGAGTGTGGGCAGGAGTGACCTGCTGTATGTTCTCTGTTACAGCAGAGCTGAAGAAGCCTCTGGCTGAGCACTCTGTTTTAATCACCGTGTTGTGTAGAGGCTGTGCGGTGTGTCCGTAATGTTCTGCCACGTTCTTCTTCCCGCAGTCATCTCTCAGGGCTACAGCACAGCCCCCAGCTCTTCGTATGAATGTAGTTACCTTATTTTTGCCCAGATCAGTAAAAGGGTGAAAATTAGACTTGAAAAGGTGAAGAGGTTGTGTAGTTTTGTGAAGCCACTGTACATTTGTGTTTTTTATGCTGGGCCCCGCGCTTGTTCAGTGCTCATATACATTATTTAAAGTGAATCCTGGCTGAAAGGAATAACAAACCTGGGTTGATTTAAAAAGTTGCTTCAGCTATAAAAACGTCATCTTACAAATACTCGAGACTTTTCAGCTTTTCTGCATTTCTAAAACCAGTTTCGCTCATATGCCACCATTGTGGGTTGTGTTACAATGCATTCTGGGTAACGACGTCAAATGGTGTGTGTGTTCTTGGCCCGTGCAGCAGTGGCTCGTTGGCAGGGAGGATAAAGAAGAAATGAAAATGTCCAGAATAAATGGACACTCAGAGTGTGTGTCTGTCAGCAGCTGTAACATGTTACACATCATGCAGGAATACAGACACCTGGACTCCAACTGTCCTCTGGAGCAGAACACTTTCTTAATCCCAGCATCCCTCGCATTACAGCGCTCTGTTTAGTATACATCAACATCAGTAAACACAGTAAGACATATAGATTGCATAGTTACTATTACATTGCATTATTTACACAGTAAGATATGCATGAATGAATATAGAAATGAGAGTGTGGACAGTGGATATAGATAGAGATGTATAGATATGTGAACAAAGTTAATATATTTTTTGTGTGGGGGGCAGAAACTGATCTGGGAGCAGATGAGAAGATCTAGCACATAAAGATGGTGTCATAGTGGGGAGTTCTATGTAGGAAGGATGTCCTGTGATGTTCTGTGGAGCATCTGTCTGTTCTGGGCTGACTCTCCTCACTGATTCATCATCTGAACATATCCTGTGGCTGACAGGCTTCCTCTGGTTGTTGTTCTGTATAAGTATGATCCACAGCGATTGGGTAATGCACACCTGCACCCGCTGTACCACTGTGTCTGGTGTGCTGACATCTGTTTAAGTAGTTAAAGAAGGCTGGATGCTTACAGCTGGTCTGACTGAAGCGGTGGGTTAGGGTTCCTCCGTGTCCAGGGTCATGTCTGATAGTTCAGAGGCTGTGACGGGGGGGGTGCTGGTTGTTTCTATCCTGGCAGACAACCATCCAGCATATCCTGTCTCTGATGTTCCTCCAGGTGTTTAGGCACCGTGTGAGAGGAAACTGTTGGCACGGTATTTGGTTTCAGCCTTGGTTTCTAACCGTCAGCCTGTTAGCTCGTTTAGCAGCCATCAAAATGACTTGGAGACATCAGGAGAGACATGGAGAACATAAAGGTGGTCCTTAGGAAGTGGTGTTTGTCCATAGACCTTCTCCCATCCAGCGTCATTCATGTATCTACACTGTTCAGCGAGAAAAGGTTACATCATCATCCCACAATGCACTGCATAGGTAGAATAATGGTGACCTCTGTAGGTCAAAAAAGGTATCAAATATGAGATTTTTAAAATAGTTTTCACGCGTCACTAACAATGAATATCCAGTGAGCAGCAGTTCTCTGGGAGAAAATGACCTGTTAATGCCAGAGGTCAGAGGAGGGTGGACACACTGCTTCCAGCTGATAGGAAGGAAACAGTCAAAGATGCTCTTCTGCAGACCGGTTACAACAGGTGGTTGAGTTCCTGTTCTCCATGAGAGGAGATGGAGCAGTAGGAAGTGATACCAGTTTGATTCCAATATTTAAACCTCACATCGATCCTTGCTGGTGTGCCTTTCAAGAAGTGATGAACTTCCTAAACCCCTTCAGGACCCTTTTAAATGTGCATGATGGGATCTGTTTGCAGACACTGACCTGGAGGAATACCTGTTCTGTGTTCTCTTTTATATCCACAGCTGAGTGGATGATGTCAGTATGGACTAGAAGATTAAATCCTTTTCAACTAAGAACCCATGGATGACAAAGGAGGTGAAACACCTTCTAATAGAACGTAACCAGGTATCTGGGGACCCTGCGGCATACAGTCAAACCTGAAGAAAGGCCAAAGATATCTACATGACACATGTGGAGGCATGTTTAAAAGCATGTGTTATTAATGAGTACAAAGGCAGCCCGGTTCCCACCCACAGTGACATCAACATGTTTCACCTGTAAAGATTAGAGCCACAGAGCTGGCCAACATAAAACTAACCAGAGGACAATGATCCAAGATGCCCCACTGCCTCAGCAATACACTTCCATCAGAGTGGAGAATGGAAGGTCGAGTCAGTCAGCAGATCTAACCCTGACTGAACATGCAGGGAGTGAGGATGTGAAGTATTTTTGACTGCAGTGTAGCTGGAAACGTTCTGCTCTGCTCTGTGGTGTTGAGCATATCTAGATGTAAATACAAGGAGATAAAAGTCCTTATGTGTCCCACTGTGGGACAAAGGCTGTCCAGTGTTTCCAAGTCATTCACTTATAAAAATATGTAAGAAAGGATTTTTTTACTCAACTTAAATGAGTCACAGCAGACGTACTGATGGTACAGTTACACCATAGTTACACATGGATATATATTATATGCAGAGATTTATTTTGCACAGTTGTTGGTGGTGTGTATTCAAATGTCAGCACACAGCAAAAACTAATGAATGGTCTTGCTGTCCCAGTACTTTTGGAGGGGACGGTTGTTGTTTGTTGTCCTTGTGTCCATTTCCTTTCCTTTGTTATCAGTGTTCTTGGTACCCTTCTTGTCTCAATGGTGTGCTCTGTTCTTTTTCTGCTTCATCAGTTTTTTATTACTCAGAGCTTACTTTCTGTGCTGAATCCATATTTGCATAAATCTGTATGTTTATATCTGAGAGAATTCCTAATCCTAATTCCTGTCCTCTAACAGTCAGAATCAGCCTGCTCTCAGATGTTACTCAGTGACCCACTGATCTGGTTTGTAATGCAGTTTTTATGTGTGAGGAGATCCTGAGAACTACATACAGCTACATTTGTTCTCTTGTTACAGTAATCTTATTAAGTTGTATCAGTGTTGTTGGTCTATGCAGCACCTCCTGATGGAGAAACCACACACTTTCAATATCACCTATCAAATGACATCGTTACGTAAAAGATCAATCAGGGATGTCACCAAACCAGAAATATAAACTTACACAATTCTGAGTACTACATGAGATGCTCAAAGATCAGCACGTTCCCAAATATTAATTTTATCATCACATCTGGACATTAGAGAAATCACATTTACAGATTAATCTGCTGTGCTGATTTGTTGGGAAAAGGGGAGAAGCTGAAGGTAGCAGTTAAAAATATTTCATAGGTGATAAAAACAAATATTGGGTTGTTTTATGACCAGCTGTGGAAAGACATCAGTATGGAAGAGAAGGGGCGGAGCCACCTGGTTAGCGGCCTCTGAACTTTCAATATAAGAGCAGTAAATCACTGTTGCTCAGTGTGCACTCAGACAGAAAGCTAATGAGTGACCAGGTAAATGTTGCTGCCTGTTGGTCAGTGTGGGAAACGCTGCAGTGTGGAAGAAGAGCTGATGCTTTTCAGCGAGCACGCTTCTTTAGGGCTCAACTGTCCAGCTAACCTTGGTGTCTTCCCTTTGTGTTGTCCTACCAGCCAGCAGCCAGCTGCCGGGGTAGCGTACACGCATCCCACCACAGTGGCCAGTTACACGGTTCATCAAGCACCAGTGGCAGCGCACACTGTGGCAGCAGCGTATGCCCCCGCTGCCGCCACAGTTGCTGTAGCTAGGCCTGCACCCGTTGCAGTAGCAGCTGCTGCCACTGCTGCAGCTTATGGAGGATACCAGCCAACCCACGCCGCCACTGATTATGGATACCCTCAGCGGCAGCCTGAAGTCCCTCCTCCACCCCCACCGGTCACCTCTCAGAACTACCAGGTACCCCACGAACCTTTTAAGACTCTCACACACACGATGTTTTTACAGCCATAATCACGTTGTCGTCGCCCTTTATTTCCATTGTGATCAGAGAGGATGTAGTGACTACATGGTGTTTGTGTAGGACCACAGGTATGGCTTTACAGAATTTGGTTAGTGTGTAACTGGACCAGCAGTGCTTTACAGATGAGTTGAGACCCTGTCACACAGGCCTACAGACCGTCTTCCCCGACACCAAACTCCTAATGCAGGAAAATATCAATGTCTGTCAGCAGCCGTGGTTGGAGGGTGCAAACGTTTTGGCTTTCCCTCCAGTCTCTAGGTCTATGTGAGTGGGACTTTAACTCACCATAGCCATAGATATATGAATTTATTTGCTAACTGAATAAAATCCATAATGGATCAGTGAATACACAGATGACAGTGTATCCATAATAACTGTATAGCTTTAAATCAGACAGTTGTGAAGGTTTGTAATTTTTTTTCTTTGCATTTCTATTCTGCCGAGTTTTGTGTTTTATTTGCCATTATTGTGAAAGTCCTTCAGGTTCTGGTCCAGTAAATCAGCAGCAGCATTATGAGAAGCACAAGTATAAAGACGTCCTGCAGAGGACGATGTTCCCTCACACACTGTGGAGTTGTTTGGGTTGTTTAGTCATGAAGACTGAAAGCAGGGAATAATGAAACGTGTTATGGGTTTGCTTTGCAGGACTCTTACTCCTACGTGCGGTCGACAGCTCCAGCTGTAGCTTATGACAGTAAGCAGTACTACCAACAGCCCAGCGCTACAGCAGCTGTTGCAGCTGCGCAGCCACAGCCCAGCGTGGCAGATTCTTACTATCAGACAGGTAGGTCAAAGGTCACTCTGTGCTGATTCAGTCTCAGCATCACTGCAACAATTAGTAACTGATTCAACATGGAATACTACCCAGAAAACACACGTTAGACTTTAGAAATGTAAACCATCATGTGGAAGATGTTGAGCTCATTTTGGATTTGATGCTGTCAGCAGTAAATTTAAAAGCCAAATCTCTCATTGAGCTGTAGACGAGTTTGATGCCTCGTTTATTTCATTTTATTTTTTATAATAAGCCAGAAGTTTTCGGTGGATGACAGGAAGGTCAGGTTTTACTGTGTGAATGTGGTTTGGCTGAAATGAAAAGCGCAGATGTCTGCATGGTACCAAACGTTGCTGCAGAATGCAGGGTGCATGACTTCCTAAAAGACCTGAGTTCTGATTGGTCAGACCACAGTGTGTGTAAGTCTTACTGCTGCATTTTAAAAATCACCCTATGAAAGAGGCTCTGTGACTGTCAGTATTTGCTAGCAGGGATACTGAAAACCTCCTGCACCGGCTTTTACAAGCGACGGGGTTTGGCCAAACTTGGTGATTTTAAAGTTGGTCCAGATCTGGATCTAAAATCTGGGTTTTCTTTACCATTTATTTACCTTTGCAAGAGAAGTTTTTATTTTTGGTGACATCGTCTTGATGTTCTCATGAAAATGACTGGATCCAGATATCCTTCTGGGTCCTCCTGCCTGTATTGGGATTTTCCAGTGCTGGTGGACACGTGCAGCCAGCTCTGGTTTTATGGTGCTGACATATTAAGATCTGCACAGTGTGCTCCTACAGTCTCACTTTAACTTGTCCCTGGCAAAGAAACTCAGTTACTTTATCCCAGCAGGATATAGAGTTTGGGTCCTGTGGCTTCATTCTTCAGCAGCTGGACAGACTTCAGTGACAGATGTACAGAACAAGTCCTTAAAAACAGAGTGTGGACGTGCTGTAAACTGCTTCGCCCGTTACCTTGTTAATAACTGTCTGGCATCCTGCTGTCTTTGTTTTACTTGTGAAGGTTGGGTGGAGATGGTATTTTTTCATAGTAAATCTTAGTCCCCCTGTCCCAGCAGCAGGACAGTCTGCTGTAATGACAGCAGCTGTCCACCACCATGTCCCTCATGGTTGTCTTTTAAATGTCTGCTGTTCTGCTCTTGCAGTACTTGATGAGACAGAACAGAGTGGCAATTGCAGCAGAACCTGAAGTAAATGGACTGATAGTTATATAGTGCTGTTACTACAAGCCTCATTCACCCATTCGCACACACACATTCATACAGCACTTTATTCTAAGCACATTTAACTGTCACACACACATTCACACTCTGATTGAAGCATTAGGAGCAGTTTGTGGTTCAGTGCCTTGCGCAAGGATGCTTTGGCATGTAGACTGGAGGAGCCAGTGATCAGACACCTCCTGGTCAAAGGGCAACCCTGCCTCCTGAGCCACAGCCACCCAAGTAGAGCGTAACAATTTTAAATACACTTTGAGAATTGTATAAATCAACGTTTGGTGTCTTCTAGCCCCTAAACCAGTGTACAGCCAGGGGGTGACATCGTACACCCAGAGCCAGCAGACTCGACAGGTGACTGTGATAAAGCCGGCTGCTCCCAGTCCCGCCTCGTCAACATTCTCCATCTACCCAGTGACGTCCACTGTCCAGCCTGTGGCTGCTGCAGCCTCGGTCGTCCCGTCTTACTCCCAAAGCCCGACATACAGCACCAACGCTGTCACCTACTCTGGTAAGCTTTGACACTTCTGAAAACAGAACGTTTTTCATTGTAGTTGTCACTCGTGTGTGTGTGTGTGTGTGTGTGTGTGTGTGTGATCTAGTCAGTAAGTAACATGAAGTTGAACTGTACTGCAGCGGGGCCTCAGCTGGGCTGTCTGGAGGAGATGTTGGAGATTTTCTTTGTATCCATATGAAACAGTGGCTGTTTTATTGGACAGTCTGGAGTAAAAATGTAAAGTGAAAGGCTTTCAGCAGCTAAACATGAGCTTTATAGACTAAACTAAAGTTTTGGAAGACCCGGGTTTTCCTCTCACTTCTCACCCTAACCCAGTACAGCTGGACCTCGTGTTAAGTGCTAACTGTCCAATGCTTGCCTGAGGTGATAAGACTGGTCAATATTCCTGCGAGCCATTTCACTTGTGTCCTCTGAGCTAAATGCTAATGAAGTATCAAAGGGCCACTGTAGGATGTGAGCGCCATTAGTGTAGCTCTTCATCCTGTTCTGACATGTTGAAATGGTGACCTGTGCTTTCATTTTTGTAGGAAGCTTTGATAAAAGGCAGTAGTAAGTATGTGTTTTCTCTGATCTTTTGCAGGAACCTCGTACTCTGGCTATGAAGCTGCAGTTTACTCAGCAGCCTCCAGTTACTACCAGCAGCAGCAACAGCAGAAGCAGGCTGTGGCAGCGGTAGCAGCTACGGCAGCATGGACGGGGAACACGTTTACCAAGAAACCTCCGTTTCAGAGTAAACAGCTTCGGCCCAAACAGCCGCCCAAACCCCCACAGATCCACTATTGTGATGTGTGCAAGATCAGCTGTGCCGGCCCACAGGTGAGTGCAGTAGCCCAGAATGGCACCATTAGGTGAACATATGATATATACTTTATTATATATGAAGCTGCGTTTAAATACTGAGTACGTGTTAATATAAAATGCCTTCTGTTTTCTATATTGCATGTAGTGCCTCGAGCCCGTCAGGCACTTTAATGTAGTGCTGGGCTGCATGACCACGAACTTCTGGCAGTTTCAGGGTTTGGTGTTAATGTATTTCTGCATGTGTGTCTTAATATAATTTTAATGTCATTAAAAAGAAATATAACATTGCTAAAATGTGCTCTTACGTTGCGTTAAAGCTTAAACATTTGGAGTGTGTCTTTCACCAGCTGCCTGCTGTGCTTTTTCAGTTTTAAAACCTCTTTGTGCTGCTGGACTTAAGCTCCTTCATGTCAGTATTTCTACTGCAAAGCTTTCAAGTATTAAACCAAATTTTACGCTGAAATGTCCCGACACAGATTATTCTGTCAGGAGGAAAAACACATGCTGGCACTGAGGGGGGTGTGTGTGTGTGTGGCATCTCAGAAAGCTTCCAAACATCAGAGCTGATCATCAGCTACTCACATGTTTGTCCACCTGTCTTTACGTGATGGTTGTTGATGGTATGGGTGGAGCTTGCTGTGAGACTCTGTCATTTGGTAAATGTGTGTTAGCGCTGGTTTTAAATGACTGTGTTGCGATGACTTGGTTGTGCAGAGTAAAGTAATGTCAGTTTTTGCGTCGTATCATCAGAACTGGAAGTGAGAAGCGTGCTCAGCTCTTGCTCAGTTTTTATTCATATCATGGTGATGTTAAGATGAGTGTACTGCTGTTACACTGCGCTGTCACTCATGGACTTCATATCAAACATGGCTGTAGCCATCATGTCCCCTGAGCTGGGTGTTTTCTCCTTCCTCATGTTGGAGTTTAGAAACCAGGGCGATGAGGTAGGATTGGATCGGACTGTGAGAATGCACGCTCATTGGTTAATTACTTGTGATTGACGACTTCTTCACTGTGACCTGAAACAAGCTGAGCCCATAAAGTCATCAGGAAAGTGTTTACTGAAACCATGGTTCCATTTCCCATTGACTTCTATACAGCTGAAAGTCTCTGCGTTTGTCACACAATCTTTATATAATCTGTGGTCAGTGTGCTGCTTTGTACTGAGGTTCCACTGCCATTTTACTGAAATTACAGCAAGAGGGTGATTCAATGACATACACACAGTGTGGGAGCTGAGAAGACAGCATCTGGCTACAGACGGGTTGGTTATAATGCAAACAACGACATGCAGTGTATGTATACTGCACAGTGTGTACTTTTACACAAATTACTATCCTGTGTGTGCATAGGGGGTATGAGATGCTTAGTGTAAGCCCATATGTAAAGCTCATTATGTATTAGGAGGTTTTGAAACATGTAAGAAGACCCTCCGACATCTTCACACTGAAATGATTTTGCATAGAAATTCATAACTTGATGTCCATAATATATATATTTGATTTTTAGGTTTCTACTCTTAAAATCTTGAGAATCCAAAAAACAAAAACCCCGTTCCACCCAGGTACTAATTGCTGTTTCCCTCCAACTTTGAATGCGTCAGACATACAAGGAGCACCTGGAAGGTCAGAAGCATAAGAAGAAGGAAGCGGCTCTGAAGGTTTCCCAGAGCAGTAGCAGCAGTGGTAATGGAGGAGGAGCCTTGGCCCGCAACGCTCAGAACCAGCTCCGCTGTGAACTTTGTGATGTTTCATGCACCGGCGCCGATGCATATGCTGCCCATATCCGTGGAGCCAAGCATCAAAAGGTATGACCTGCATCATATTCATATCTGTATTATTTTGATTTAAAAAGCCCCGTCTCCAGAGCACCAGTGTGAAACTAGAACCACCTTCATTCTAAGATGCTGCTCTCACTAACAGCCAGCAGATACTGATCAAAGTAAATATTTTATTACTGTTCATGGCCAGTTATCTGTGGGATGTAAGATGTCACACAAAACCAGTAAAAGGTGAAATGTACTGCATTTCTGATTTCCAGCAACTGTAATCCAAAATCCTCAAGATTAAAGTCAGAAGTAAAATGAACTTTCACCTTGCGTTAGTCACATGACCTCCACCACTGGAGTGTTTGTAGAGCTTTCAAACTGTCGTCTGTAACAGTTGGCTGGAGAAGAAGTAGGTCTATAAGTAACTTCATTAATACCTGCCTGCAGCATAGATTTCCATCAAATTGCATTTATGAACAGACTCTGTATTAAATCACAACACACACAAACTGTTCTGCAGTAGGACATAACTCACTATCAGCATCTTAAACTTCCACACATTTCAGGATGGGGAAAGAAAGACTAGTGTGCAGTAGCACACCACTACAAAATGACTGTGTGACATGAGTGACGGGCAGATGCAGCCCAGAGGTTCTGTCCATGATGATTTTAAATGCTTAAGTAGAATTTGTTAGAAAATGTTTGTCTGTTAAATTCTCTTCTCCAGGTTGTAAAGCTTCATACCAAACTCGGTAAGCCCATTCCATCGACCGAGCCCAGTATGGTCACGCAGACATCTTCCACCACCACAGCTGCTCCCAGCAAGACCGCCACGGCTACCTTGAGCAGTTCCAGTACCACCAGCTCCCCGTGTGTGGCCGCTTCCTCCTCCCCTGCCTCCAGCTCCTCCTACCTCAGGCCTATCAACCTGGTGAGCAGTGGCATGGCAAGTGTCAAAACCCCCCAGTCCAACAGCCTCTCTGCTGCCAGTGCTGCCTCAGCCGGGAAAAAGGTCAACACCCCCAAGATCAACTTTGTAGGTCAGTAAGCACGTGTTGAGCATACAGCGCGCTTCTGTCTCATTTCCTGCGTTATCACAGATTTAAACAGAGGTGTGCAGTACAACAATCCTCCTCCATCATGTTTGAAGATCATCTCTGTCAGACAAAAAACAGTGGTGCTTTTTAGCTCACCAAGGAGCTAATGCAGTGGCCAGGCATCCAGCTGTCTGTCTGCAGTAATCAAACTGTCATACAGCTTACAAAAGTTTAGGATGTTCAGGTGAAACTTCAGGATGCACCTAAAATGCACTCTGACCTTTCCAGGTGACCTTAATGTGACCTTGTCTACACTTCTGAATGCACATGTCCAGCTGTTCAGTGTTTCAGTACTTTAACTTGCTGTTCCCTAACAAGGTGCTTAAATCACAGCTGCTGTTTGATCCATGAATCCACCAATCAATGTTCTGCTTCAGTTAGAGTTGCTATTTAAACCGTCCTCTTCATCACGCTGTTCACACTCTGACATCATGACACCAAGAGACACCTAACAGCTGATCAACAGCACCTGGCAGGCTTCAAACAGGATGTTGTCAGAGGGAAGTGACCACTGAGCTTAGAGTGTCAGCGAGTCATCAGCAGGTTGAACAGAGACACTGGAAGAGTCACAGAAGTCAAGCTGACGGTCCAGGTCACATGACACATTATCAACACACTGACATGTTGTGGTGTACACGCCACTGTTGTTGGCTTTTGTTTCAGTAATTGTTTAGATGAAGAAATCATAACTGCATATTTCAACTTAAATAACCGACTTTCATGATAAAATATCACTGTAACGTGAACTTTTTACACTTTCCATAAATTTCAGCCAAAAGACAAATATCCTGAACTTTTGTGAGTAGTGTGTGTCAGGGTGCGTTTGTGGCTCTTCAGTGCAGTGGAAATCAGAGAACATTGCATTTTGCATTACTACCAAAACCAGAGAGGAGCTTACATGGAGATCTCTGCAGGGCCATTAGTGACAGAGATGACCTCTCAGATTCACAGAAAAAAAATCACCTTCAGTTTTAAAGGAATATTGTGAGTCGGCAGGTTTCATCAGACCCACAGAAGAAGCCCGATGAGGGATTAGTCCTTTTTCCACCACTCAGTACCTTAACCACTGTCTTACTTACACCATTTACAAGAGAGGGCTCAGTCTCTGAGAACAGGTAGTAAGAGCTCTTTAAACCGTCCAGTTAGAAGCCCTGACTTATAAAATCTTTAAAAACTGAAGATGAATACAGGAAGCGTCACTGTCTGCTCAGCTGTGATGCTGCTTGATGTGTGTGCTGTGATGAGTCATTGCTTTAAATAAAAAAGGCTCCGCAGAGCCCAGCAAACATCCCCCCCTGTAGCACGAGCTAACACTGGTGATAGGCATGTATTAATTTGTCCTCACCCCACCCACCCACTCCTTCCATCACTCAGACACACTTACATAACGTTCTGCATGCTGTTTGTATGAAACAGAGATGACATGCTTTAGTTACTTAACAGGGTGCTTTGGATTGTCAGCAGTAGAGAAAGTGAGCCGAATGGAGCGGCGTGTCTGTGACCTGCAGCTCTGAGTGGTCAGTCCTTCCACAGACATCATGCTGCACCAGCTTCACCACAGGAGGAAGTCTCTCTGAACAACTCAGTCAACTCAGTTTGTTCATTCAACTTACATTGTTATTGGGCGTGAAATAAGACGGCTTAAAGTGCTCCTTTAGTTTTTTAGTCACATTCCCTGATTTACAATACTGTGCAAAAGACTTGAACCAGCCCTCATTTGTTGCTAGGAAAGTGGGAAATGGGTGCAATGATTTACTGAAGCATGCAAACATAAAAAGAAAAAAGGACATAAGGCAACTAACATCATCCGTTCTCTGTCAACATGATCCCACACTGACCCAATAATGTTGAGGTCTGGGCTCTGGAGAGGCCGATCCATGACTGTGTTTTTCCATCCTCCTCCTTTGGATCCATCCCTCCATCAGGCCTGTTTCCACTCATGTTCAGTCCAGGTCTTTTCTCCCTGTTTCCCTTCCTTAAGAATGTCTTCTTGACAGCCACCCTTCTGCTGAGACCAATTCTGCTGAGGCTTCAGTGAACAGTAGATGGCTCAGCTGAAGGTCCAGATCATTTCTCAGGTCCTGTGTCAGGTCTTTTCTTAAGGACATGACTTTCAGATACTGTCCATCTGCTGGAGATAGTTTTTTAGTCCTGACACTTCTTCTTCTGTCCTCCACTTGTCCAGTGTCCTCACATTTTTAAGGACACACTGCACACCATGCTGAGATATGCCAAGTTTTCACTAACAGCTCTTTAAGAATCACCTTGTTGGTGTAAAAATCCTCTTTTCTGTCAAACTGTGTTATCTTTGGTATTTTTCATAGATTCAACTAAAGAAATGGAAAAAATGATGTTTTA
>VUQH01056500.1:396-18299 GCA_015106775.1 Etroplus canarensis | reverse complement strand
TTTATTTTTTATTTATTTTTAATTTTTTAAATTTTTTTTTTTTTTTTTTTTAAATTGCATTTTATTTTTTTTTTTTTTTTTAAAGTTTGTCACAATGAGCCACTTGCATTTTTCCTCTTTCTTTCTTTGTCATGCACACACAAACAGATGAGCCTGAAAAGCACAGACTACCCCCATCAGTAAAATCTCATCTGATTTCACAGTCATCCTACATGCTGAATTCTTCTAAGAATCCTCTCTTATTGTGTCTCCCCTCCTTTCTTGGATGTCATGAGTCACTGTTTAGGGTGGGTGTGGTGTGATCAACTGTGGAGAGGTGAAGCCAGTACAAAATACAAAACAGTGCAAAAAAGTGACAAAATATCCTGCAGTTCAAGGCTTCATTTTGAATGTTTTAAAGCAGACAAATGTGATCTGACATCAAGGTTGAGCTTTCTTCTAATGTCTGGAGTGCTGATTTTGCTGCCTGGCTGCTGAGGTGCTCTAAAGGCAAAGCAGGTGGCTCATATTGCTCCAATAAAAGCCTCTGATGATACACAATACATACCCAGGATGCCATTTCTAAGCCACCTTTCAGCTCTGTGTTGATCACTTGCGTTTCATTGTCCAGTAAATGGATGGCTGATCCGATCCGGGCTTCTTTCCACTGGCGGTTTTTCTTCCACCAGGTGAGCATAAACATGCACAGCAGCACCCAGCTGACACTGAAGCCCAGGTAGCCCGTCAGGTACACGGGATAGAAGAAGAGCATGGCTCTCCCGCAGTAAATCAGGAACTCCATTAGCATGCGGTTGACAGCTGAGGAGCTTAGCCTCTCGGTGCTGACCGACAGTTCCTCCCCGAGCCCCGGTCCCGGTCCCCGCGCCGGGCCGCTCGGATGCGTCGGTCCGGCGGATGCCATCGCGTTGCTTGAAAACCCGGTTCCGAAAGTTCAGGAAAACTCACTCACTTCGGGTCAGCGCCTGAGCAAATTTCTGTTTCGCTCGTTTCCGCTGACAGAGTGACCAAACCAGTCCACAGCAGTCACCCTGCAATCATGGTAGCGAGAACTTCCGCGTTTGTAACTCCGCGAAGGCAGGTAGACACACCTGCGTCCATGGGCGGGGAATGCACTGAGGTTAAAAAACCCAAAACAGAAATGTGGAACACAGCATCACATGTGGCCATATGTGTGGCCTTTTTGTACTTAAGTATTCACATAGTGTCTAACCCACTCTCTATTTGGCCGTACAATTCAGAATTCCTGATAAACCTGACTGTCTGTCCTGCAGATGGAGCCAGAGAGCACGTCTCATTTAAATAAAGCTCTGTGATGATAAACCTGTGATTTCCTTCAGTGGTGGCTGCAGGTGGCGTGTTGCTGACCAGAGGAGTGAAATTAATTTGAATGCATTTGACTTTTGAAGGGAACCTACACAACTGAGAGTTTGCGGATGCTATCATGCCCACCTTTATTTCACTGAAAAACAATTTGTATGTTTTCATAATGTTAGGGTGATTCTTCAAATACAGTCCTTTTTGTGTCCCTGGCAGAAAAAAATAAAGACAGAAACACTCTTCATTTTTTAAAATTTTTGTCACGCTTATTTGACACTAAAAGAAACATAGAAATAAATAAATCATAGATCAGTCTTTATTTTTATTATAGAAAAAGTGGCCTTTCATGAGAGAGAGAGAGAGCAGGACAGATGGAGGAAAGATAGTGAATCAGGAAATGCAGAGTATTAATAAGAAAGAAGTGCAGGCAGCTATGAAGAGGATGAAGAGTGGAAAGGCAGATGGTCCAGATGACATACCTGTGGAGAGGGCAGTGGACTTTTTAACCAGACTGTTTAACACGATCTTGGAGAATGAGAGAACGCCTGAGGAAAAGAAGTGCACTGGTGCTTTAAGAATAAGGGTGATGTGCAGAGCTGCAGTACCACAGAGGGATCAAGCCATACCGTGAAGATATAGGAGCTGCTAGGTCAAAAGGGAAGGTGATGATCAGACAGCAGCAGTATGGCTTCATGCCCAGAAAGAGTACTAAAGATGCAATTTTTGCTTTGAGAGGGTTGATGGAGAAGTACAGAGAAGGTCAGAAATAAGTACAGGAAAGTGGTGCAGGAAATGCATGAGGAGAGTGAGAGAGTGGTGTTGTGTAGTGCAGTATTAGTGACAGAGGAGATCGGCCCTAAGCCCCTTATTGTTTGCAGTAGCGATGGACAGGTTGAAGGAAGAGGTTGGACACGAGCCTCTGTGGACTATGATGTTCGCAGATGACATTGATCTTTGGTGAGAGTAGGGAACAGATGGAAGAGAGCCTAGAGAGGTGGAGGTATGCCTTGGAGAGAAGAGGAATGGAAGTCAGTAGAAGCAAAACAGAATATGTGCGTGTAATGACAGTGAGGCAGGTGGAATGGTAAAGATGTAAGGAGTAGAGGTAGTGAAGGTGAATAAGTTTAAATACCTGGGGTCAACTATACAAAGCAACGGACAGAGCACAAGAGAGGTGAAGAACAGAGTGCAGGCAGGGTGGAGTGGGTAGAGATGAGCATCAGGAGTGATTTGTGACAGAAGGATAGCAGCAAGAATGAAAGGGAAGGTTTCCAAGAAGGTAGTGAGGCCTGCCATGATGTATGGTCTGGAGACGGTGGCACTGATGAAAAGACAGGAGGCGGAGGTGGAGGTGGCAGACTTGAAGATGTTGAGATTTTCACAGGGAGTGACCAGGATGGACAGGACTAGATATGAGGACATCAGAGAGAAGTCGTATTATGAATCCCCATATTTGATTTGGCAAAGATTTTATGCTGGATGCCCTTCCTGATGCAACCCTCCCCATTTACCTGGGCTTAGGACTGGCACTAGGGGGAAAGCATGTTAGGAGGACACGCAGAGAGTTGGTGTGAGGGAAGAGGATGCAAGGGACAGGGTGAGATGGAGGCAGACAATTCACTGTGGTGTCCCCTAATGGGAGCAGTTGAAAGAAGATGAAAAGGTGGCCATTTATGTATAGTTTTTGCTTTGTCCAAGAACCATGATTTTGTACATTCAAACCTGCTTAATTTGAATCGTAATGTTGGTCTAATAATAATTTTAAATACAAACAATACATACATGTCTATCTTAATGAAATATATCACACATGAAATATATTTTTTGGCATTTGTTTATTTTTCATTTAAAAAATTCTGCCCATTGGGGTCACTGTCATTTCTGCCATACTGTGTTAAAAGAAAATTCTTGAGAGTGATTTTTTGGGGTTTTTTTTAGGGTTTATATACTTGGTGATAACATCAACAGAGAAAAAAAAGAAACTGAATTTTTTTAATGGCTGTCATTTCTAAGCAGCTCATAATGTTTTGAATGTACAAGTAAAAAGAAAAATATTTTATATGATTTTGTCTATATTTCATGTCAACTCTAAAGTGAACATCAGCAGGCTAATGTTTCATGAGTTTTTTAATGTGATATTATTTCTACAAGTTAAATCAATCACTTTCTTTACTTTGATGGAAAAGACACTGCGAGTGTTATAAATGCTTTTAAGTTGGCTTATAGCACCGAAAATATTGGTCCTGTGGAAAAGGTTTTGATAACATTTTATGACACACCTGTGGACTGAATAATTCATAAAATGAAGCATTTCAATAATGCACAAAGAAAACACCAGCAAACAGAACTTTTCTTTTCCTCAAAATAAATCACAGACAATGTCACTGATCAATTAAAAACAAGTTTGGAAGTTGGTTCAAAGAAACAAGTTTATTATTTTTGATATTTGGGTCCATAACCACTCTTTTGCTGTATAGACTAAAAACATGAAACATCCATATTGGTAAGGCAAAGGGAATGTCATACAGACAAATGAAAACCTTTCAACCATTAGTTGTTCTTATTACCCATGCTTGAATAGACATACAAAATACGATAAATGTCTTTTTGAGTGATTAGTTTATATTAACCTTCTCCAGAAATTAAAGTCCTTTTCTGTCAGTCCTGTCATCTTCTGTCATTTTTATTAATCTTGTATCAAAATCCTTTTGAATTTTTCATTAATTTGCTGGTTTCACAGCCTCACAGTGAAGGACAGAAACAGCCTGAATATCATTGTCAGCATCTGTTCTAATGTTACTGGGGTAAAACCGAGAAATTTGAATTCTTTTTACTAATCATCAAATTTTGTGTAAACCATGCAACTTGTCTTATGATGATCACGTATGATCACAAATTCTCTCTGTTGCCATCTGGACAATGTTATGTTTTACCTGTTGTTGAAGCTAATTGTTACTCAAATTCTTTTATTCTCATTGCTATTAGACTTTTAAATGCATTATGCAGTAGGTATTTTTATTTATTTATTTATACATGTATACACTCTAGTGCAACATCACCCTCGACTGTTTTATGGTGTAAATGTGGGGATATCTGTTTTGTAGTATGCAGTCATGCAAGCTGCTCTTAACTAATCACTCCTATAGAGGATAAGTAAGCTTGCTGAATGAATTAATTAATTGAGTATGTTTCCAATTTTTAATACATATATAACTGAAATGCATGTGTATTTGTTCCAAGACATTATAAAAAAACACTGATCAGACATTGTTCAGACTGAAAATTAAAATTAAAACTCACAGTTTTCTAAAGGTTTTGCCCTAATAGACACACAGTAGAGACTAAGTAAAAAATAAGCCACATTAAATTTAATCCTGAACATTCAATTTGTGGTGCTTGATTATTTCTATGGGCTTGTTTACTTAAACAGCAGCTGACCTTTAGTCTTCCTTTTAAGGCTAGAAAAGATTATTAATCTGAGTTACACATGCACTCACAGACAAGCTTCCATCATTACAATATTTCTAATAACAGAGTAGGTATGTCTCAGAGTCATAAAAACCCAGTGTATAAACTTCTGTTAGATAGTGCATAACAAACTGATTTGAGCAACCCTTCAGTTTTCATTCCATTCACTGATTACTTTTTGCATGATCAATCCACAGTACTGATTCATTCACAGTATTCATTTTGAAGGCATATCATCAACTTGACTACTAACTGACTCTTGTAATGACTCTAATCTAGTAAATAGCAGTTATTAGTCACTGCCAGTTTTTTACCAATTACTGCAAAAATGTGTAAACAAACAGATAGCAAAAAGTTGTTTAAAGTGAACCTATTATGTGTTGTGGTGGAGGCTCATATTAAATATGGCCAAAGTATCACATAATGAAGTCAACATGTGTGTGCTAGTTATCACTCTGAGCCAAAAGTGAGGCTACAGACTGGTTTAAAAGCTCTGGCTTGTTCATTTTCTACTAGTATTATTTCACTGAGGGAGTATAGCTTAAATACGATCATCTCAAGCACACATCGCTAGATTTGGGCCACACCAAGACCCGGTCAAAGATAAAGAAGGATTATTTTGAACTGTGAATCAAGCAAAGCTACTCTAGGAGTGTCCAATAGTAAGAATATGGAGGTGAGATTTGCATAATAGGTTCACATTAATGATATAAGGTCATCTTGGTCATTGGTAGTATCACTTGAATGTAATCAAATATTCAGGATAAGCCTGGGAATCATGGAAGACAACAAACATGTTGGGTTTGGCCATGTTGTCAACAACACTGTCGTACAGGTCAGTGGAGACTGTGCCCTTCTGTGGTGGTACAACTATGCCTTGTGCTCCAAGGGCAAATTCACCAGTCAGAACTCGGCAGATGTACATAAACTTTTCCCCATTCTGATTGGGCTTGGAGTAGGTATCTCTAGCAGAGTAACTAGCATCAACAGCAAAGTATGAGCCATTTCCGTAGCACGCAGCTGAAAATAAAAGATCAGCAAAAAGTCAGTAAAAAAAACTTCTGTTACATATTTCAAATTATTTTTCATCTTATGATTATTTATCCTTCAATAGTAGATACTCTGAAATCAGATGTTAGGATTTTATCATGTAGGCTTTATACAGTACTACTAGCAGAAATGTCCCACATTGATTCATACGTTATGTGGACATAAGTATTGAGCCACCTCCACATTACACAGACTGGAGCTTTAATGACATCCCACTCTAAATTTATAGGCATTAATATGGTTTCTCAACCCCTTTGTAGCAAAAACAGCTTCTATTCTTCTTGGAAGGCTTTCTACAAGATTTTGGAGTGTGTTCATAGGAATTTTTCCCCAATCAAACAGAAGAGTTGGTGAGGCCAGAAAATGATGTTTGACAAGAAACTCTCGCTCACAGTCTCCACTCTAGTTGATTCCAAAGGTGTTTGTTAGGGTTGAGAAGGCTCAGTCAAGTTCTTCCACACAAAACTCATCAAATCATTCCTTTATAGCCCTTGCTTTGTGCACTGGGACACAGTCATGCTAGAACAGAAAAGGGTCTTCCCCAAACTGTTCCCATAAAGTTGGAAGCATAGAATTGTCCAAAATGTCTTGGTAAGCTGAAACATTAAGAGTTCCCTTCACTGGAACTAATAGTCCCAGGCCAACCCCAGAAAAACAACCCAACAGCATTATCCCTCCTCCACCAAACTTTACAGCTGGTGCAATGAAGACAGACAGGTAACATTCTCCTGGTATTCACCAAACCCAGACTCATCCATCACACTGCCAGGCAGAGAAATGTGATTCCTCATTCCACATTTCCACTGCTCCACAGCCCAATGGCAAGTGGTTAACACCACTCCATCTGCTGTTTTGCATTGTGCTTGGTGATGTAAGGCTAGCTCCTCAGCCATAGAACGCCGTGCCATATAGCTAATGGCACACAGTGTTCGTGCTGATGAGGAGGAGGCTTGGAATTTCACACATATTCAGTCAGCAGGGCATCGGCGATTTTTACGCACTATGTGCCTCAGCACTCAGCAATCCCACTCTGTAACTTTACATGGTTTGTCACTTTGTGGCTGAGTTGCTGTGGTTCCTAAACCCTTTTACTCTGCAATAACACTACTTACAGTTAATGATGAAATATCAAAGAGGGAAGAAATTTCATGAACTGACTTGTTGCAGTGGTGGCATGCTATTACAGTACCATGCACGAATTCAGTGAGCATTTTAGAACGACCCATCCTTTCACAAATGTTTGTAAAGATGGACTGCATGGCTAGGTGCTTGATTTTATATACCTGTGGCAATGGGACTGAATGAAATACAAGAATTCCATGATTAAGAGGTGTGGCCCAATACTTGTGTCCATATCACGTATGCCTAGCATGGTTGTGACCTTGAACCTTCAAAGAGCTAAATTAAAAGTATTTTAAGCAAAAAGAATGCACATTACCAGTCTTCTCAAAATAATGTGTTTATTAAACTATTGCTCTTAATCAGTAATAGTGGTGTGACTGAACATGCATGTAACCTGGAATTTAAATAAAACTAGAAACATGTTTTCAGTAGACTGGAAAAAATATCTTGCGGATCAGTAGATAATTTGATTCCTAACGAATTACTATGTCCTTGATTTAAGTCCATATTTCTCTCTGAATTCCTTCCCTTTCTAGTCATGTTTCTACCATCATCACAGGAAATAAAGGCCCAAAAACATCTCACCATTCGCTCCTGCGTAGCTCCTGTTGAAGCCGCGTTCATTAATGACAGGCACCGTGTTTTCAGCGGTGCCATGGAAGAGACGCTTCTCATTGTTCTGATGACCGTTTCTCTTTTCCATGTCATGCTTCTTGACCTGTAGACTGTTCCACAATGCAGGGTTCTGGATCCTTTCAATCTAAGCGGAAAGAAGAAGCATTTTGGTTTTGTGATTGTTACTTTTTCACCCTTTTCTATGTAAAAGGTTCATGGAAGTAGTAAAGCAGGAAATGAGAAGAGGATGCAAGGGACAGGGTGAGAGGGAGGCAGCTGATCCATTGTGGCAACCCCTAAAGGGAGCAGCTGAAAGCAGATGATGAAGAAGAAAAAGGCTTTTCAGCCTTTTTTAAATGCACATAAAAAATTAATTTAGTGTAAACAGTGTGTATCACAGTGTACAAGCAAATCTGGAAATAATTTATCAGTGTCAACTTTTGATTATAGACTTTCATAAAAACGTTACAGTCAAATGATCTGACTTCAGCAAAGATCAGGTGATGAGACATTAACACAGAACACATTTGATGCTACCTTTACAACAGGTCGATTGCACGTGGCCTGGAACAACTTCAGGATTTCATCATACTCCGAAGTTCCGGATTGCACAGTGAAAGCTGTACTGGTGGTGTTAGCTGGCATGGGATCCCAGCTCTCAGGATAACCTTTATCAAGTGGCAAAATAAATAAAAACGATGTTACTGTTTTTGCAAAACACCATATCAGTAACAATAGGCTGAGAGACACATCAGCAAAAGAAATTATGCAAAATTTCCAATAGCAACATGTTTTCTGCCACATATTACATCTCAAAACAAAATATAAAATGGAAGTAAAATACCTGTTTGTTTGTCAATTCGCTTTATGTCCAATTTATTTCCTTGGTTGTCGGAGCCTGGTCCACTAGGCATGGTGACAATATAGTCTTGACCCTGAACCGTAACTTCTATAACAGGTAATTTCTGTTCCAACGCTTCCTCAAGGCGGAAGTTAGTCATTGGATCAAAACTCTGAAACAGGAAACCAGGCAGCTGGTACTGCCATTCTGCCACTGCACTAGCCTCTTCCACTTTCTTCATCAGCTCCTCTTCGTCTCTCGCCTTGCTCAGCATTTTATTGATCTCAGCGGTGGCGCTGATCACATCCTTGCTTAGTCCTTCAATAGTGATTGTGGCTTTAGGCTTATTGGTTTCAGTCCTTATGCTTATGCCCCAGGTCTTCTGCATGTCAACAATTTTCTGGCGGTCTGCATCAGAGAATCTAAGGATGGCGTTGTCCTCAATGTCGATGCTCTGATGTTCTTTGGATATCTTGTCATCTAGCCATTGCTTGGCTGAGTCTACTTTAGCCTGTGTGTCACCACAAATGTGGAAGCAAGCAGCATCTACTTGTACAACTTCAATGCTAAAATCTTTGTCTTTCTTTGTTTTTTCTGGGTTTGCACCTACAAAGAATGCTGAAAGAACAAAATTCACCTCCATTATTCAGCCTTTATTAGAAGATTCAATATAAAATACAAACTGAAAAGTGTCCCAGCAAACATGGTTGAAACCCTGACGTCATCTCCTGGGTGAAAAATGGTCAAGGTATGACTAGAGAGACGGATGTTGACACTGTTTCAGCGTAGAATAGAGGTCGGTTTAGACTGTCTCTTACATAGTAAGGAATGTAGATCAGATTATTGCAGTGAAGGAATTAAATGCATCTTTGTTTGTTTTATTTTAAACAACAACTTATCTGGTTAATGCACGGTTGTGAACAGACGTCCATACAACTTTTTCTCCACAAACTTAAGACTACTCTTACCATAGCCTGTTTTTGAGAAAATGAAAAACACTTAAAAGCAATTCATGTTTTTTACAATAGGTTGAACCGACGTTGCGGACGTTCCCTCCACATTGAATAGAGGTAGTTGTTAAACATTACCTCAATGTCAGTTCAGCTTTCATTTTGGAAGTATTTTTCAACCACAACTAGACGTCAACAAAAAACACCAGGTTATCGGTATTCAAAATCAAAATGTTTGCTAGGGTGTGACTAAAATTATTTTCTTCTATACATTTACCTTTGATTTTAGAGCCAATGTCTGCCAAGGACCATCCTCCTTTATCCTTAGAATCTGTGCCTTCCCTTTCTTGCATACTACTGAGAAAGTCTTTTAGCATAGTTTGCTGGAAAATAACTATGCGGACTGTAGTCATGGGGCTGGAAGTGTTTTGACTCAACACCTCAATCACTGCATCCAACATGGCATCTGCCACCCGTTTTGCCTGTGCATTGCCTTGACCTAAGAAAAGAATACATTAAATTGAAAACTATTTTTTAAAAAGAACAACAAAACACTAACACAGATGCTTTCCTGACTATGATAATTGTCCTTGAAATTTCTCTACAAACTTTCCTTTAACTATAAGTTAAATTTGGTCTGCAGAAAGAAAACTAAACAAAAGAATCTTTCTAAATACAAAATTATTAAAATAAAAATCAACAGCATTTTAACACAAGAAATCCAATAAAAATGATAAGAAGAGGAAATAACAGGTGATCATACACACCAGCAGAGACAAAGCACAACAGATACATAGGGGAAAACAATCAGCCCCATAAAAATTAGATCTGAAATGCTAAAAAACATGCTTAAAAATGACTGGCTCGTTCACTATGTCCGGAAAATATTTTGGGAGTTATTTTGGTTGCGCTCTGTCACATTCCTTTAGCTTAGCTAACAAAAATAGGCTATGAGGTTCCTGGTTTGACATATTTTTGTAAAGGATAAAAAATAATTTTTCTATTTTTAGTTGATTTTCTCATTTTTTGGTAAAAGAAAAGATTGATAGCCAAAAGTCTGTTGACAGCTCTGGAGAGGTGGAGCTGTCTCCATGCTTTTGGTAAACATATCACGTTTATAAATCTCACCTGTGCCAATGGCAGGAAATGATACAGACGTGTAAGGACTTTTCACACACATCAGGAGTGCATCTTTAACAATGTTGTTGATTTTTACTGGGTCCGACTGTCCAACCACGTGAAGGATTCTCTTACACTTCAGGTTTCCCGGTTTTGTCATTATGATGCCTGAGTTGGGCTCGGCAGCTAAAGGTGAAGACAGTAAATCTGAATGCCTTTGATCTTGAACAACCATGAGTGTGTGCATGAGGCCATACTTCTTTTCTTAACAATCTTGTATGACTGTATTCGTTATAAGTCAGCTTCCATTTTATTATCGAGGAAGCAAGGCTATTATAGTGTAGTTGGCATCAACTCTGGGTTATGTGCCATAAAATCCTGAAGTTAAAATGGTTTCTTACCAAGGTTGCGACATTCCATTTCAACAGCCTGACCAGCTGCTTCTAAGATAGCTTTAGAGACTCCTAGAGGAGGTGACAAAAAGATATTCACTTTACATAAATTTGGACTAATCTTATGTGTAATTTAATACTTTAAAAATGTTGAGTATTGACTGCTGTGTCCACTGTACAGTAGCTAGAGGTAAATAATAATAGGACAGAATGACATGCAACAATAACTATTTTGTACAATTAAAACATTCTAGTTCTCACTGTCATTTACCTGACTTAAGAGAAAATTTTTCGTTGGAGGAGTTGACAATGATATCAGTAGTCTCCTTCGTTATGTCTCCTGTGACTACTTGTATAGTCACATTTCCCATCTTAGTCTCATGCAAGTCTGAGGTCGAGACAATCTTAGAGAAAGGGCCTCCTGGCATGAAGACAAATGAAGAATTAACAGCAAAAGCTCACAAAAAATAAAGCTTTCACCTACTTAATGGTTTTAGTATTGGTAAAATTGTTAGTTAGCTGACTAATGAAAATACTCTTTATTGGTAGTAATTATTAAACTATAAAATGTGCAAGCTGAATTACAAAATAAACACATTGTTGTTGGGTGTGCACATACAGTAAATTAAGTGATTTAATCCATAATGGTCTGTTTGTTAACATTATATTGCAATTCCACATAAAACTGAAGGCATAAAACAGTGTTGCCTGCCTTGACTTTGGGGGGGACTCATGGAACCGCTGGGAGTGCTGGAAAACCTCTTTTGAAATTCATCAGTGAAAGTCTGCAGACAGAATTACAGAGCTTACTTTTTCAAAAACACTTCTAAAATATTACACCAAAGCACAAGTTAAACAAAGTTACCAAGCAGAACTTGTGGGAGTAAAAATGACACTAATGACAAAGTGGTCTAAACTGCAGTTCCTCAAATGGCAATCAAACTTTACAGCTCCTCCCTTTAATACCTGGACTGTTAATCTTATGGTCATATCTTGTATATATGTGACATATATATAGCACTTTTTACATATAGGTTTATTTAGTTTCATTTCATTTTTCTATCGCTAATATATCTGCATATACTATTTTACTGTTTTACCTTTGAGTTTTTATGTAAATCTATATGTAAAAAGTGCTATATATATGTCACATATATACAAGATATGACCATAAGATTAACAGTCCAGGTATTAAAGGGAGGAGCTGTAAAGTTTGATTGCCATTTGAGGTTTATACGTTTAAATTTTCCTATCTTTATATTTATCTACATTTATATCTAATGGAACATCTGTAATGTAAGCAGTTTCCAAATCAGCATCACAATTAGAACCCCTTATTAATCCCAGGGGCCAATTTCCCCTCTGCGATTAATAAAGGATTTTGATTGTGATTATTTAGCAAGTCAATTGTCCCATTAATTTTAAGCCTCTGAAACCTGAACAGTGTTTACAAAAATGGCTGTAATTTCTAAAAAGTTAGTGAATTTTTTTTGACAAATCCTATGACTTAAAGCTGAAAATTTGCATTTAAATTACATCTTGCCTGTTTGATTTAAAATGTAATGTAGTGTTACAGAAGCAAAACTGGAAAAACTGTGTCTTATCGAAATCCTAATGGACCTAACAGTACATTCTTTCATATACAGAGTGTGGCGTGTACTTTACACCATCTCTGTGCAAACAATGCTGTTGTGGCAAGTTGAAAATGCTGATGGTTAATTTCAAACTTCCAATTTGTACTTTTATTTTTTCTTACCTGGATGGATTGTACATCCCCTGGGTAAAGGATTATCACAACCTTCTTAAGGTGCTTGTTGTGTTTCTTTTTGCTAAATGATAAGATTTTATCCAACATCAAAGAGGCTACAAGATCTCTAGGGAAACCCAGGTTTCCAGTGCCAATTGCTGGCAAGGATATGGAGGTGAGCTTATGATCCTCTGCCATTTCCAAGCAAGCCTTAAAGATTCCACTCAAAATCTGAAACCCAAAAAATATTACTATTAAATCAATCATAGTTATATAATTAATTTAAATATGACATCTCACATCAAATTTGGATTGAAAAGAGTATTTAACATATACATTATAATATGAGGTAGTTCACAATGTAATACTTTACCTTGTCAGCTGGGCCTTGGCTATTATCCCAGGTAGGCGCAATTGCATGAAAGACTTTTTTGCTCTTTAGATTGCAACCCTCAGTAGGAATGACTTCACCAAAATTTCCACTTGCATTCTGTGCATTTATTGACTGTTGCAATTTGGGTCCAGCTGCAGCAAAGATGGCTTTTGAAACTGCACCTCTGTCCAGGTCAAGGTCTTGAGACACGGTGTTCACAATCACCTCCGTCTAAAAATGTGTTAACAGGATGTTATGAGTTTTGTGTTCATCATTCTTTAGGAACAGTTCCTTCTTAAACCAATTATTTATTATAATGAAATATGTAGAGATAATCAAAATTACCGTGGAAGCCTCTATGTTTCCCTTTGTAAGAATGATGTCCAAGCCATCTTTGGTCTGCACATGAAACAAGAAGGAGTCAGATCCAGTTGGCTTCACAACTGATGGCATGGTAACATTTGGAGGAGGAGCTGGTTGAGATTGAGTGCCACCATAGTTTCCAAACTCCTGTCTGAGAGCTGCTTCCATAGCCTGAACAGCACTGTCATCGACATCCACAAAATGGATCTTCTGCAAGGTGACATCTTCATACTTCTCATCAAAGTACTCTTTCAATGCTTTGACAATGGTGGCTTCACACAGATTGACGGGAAAGCCTCGGCCTCTGCCGATAGATGGAAGAGCTACTGAGACACAGCCGCTGTTTTCAGCAAGTTCTAAGCTTGCTTTGATAGCTTTTCTCAAGAGTGCCAAAGCTTTTTGAGGTTTGTCGCTTTCAAACTTAGGCTCCACAACATGGATGACTTTTGTGCAACAAAGCTGCCCTCCAGCACCAGTTATGACACAGTCTCCTGGCTTGAGTCGTGCTTGTGACTTAATTATTTTATCACATTCATCCTGTAACTGACGGCCAGCAGCCTTTACAAGTGCTGCTGAAAGACCTTTATTGTTTTTCAAGTCTTGATTTGATGGACTGACAACTATCTGCACTGGGTAACTGCACATATCTGCCTTGCAAACAGCTATTTCCACTCCTTCAGCTGTCTGGAGTTGGTATAAAATTTGTGGTACTTGTCTAAGGTCTGATTTGTCTTGTCCGTCACCTGTCTCATCAACCAGCTGGACCAGGCAGCCAGTTTTATTCTTGATTGAGGAAACATAAATGGCTTCATTTTCCAGAAAGAGCTTTTTCACTCCAGACTTGAAGACCTTCAAACTGTCAAAGACCACAGAAGAGGCTGTACCTTCAACCACAGTCTTGCAATTTGCCACATCAACTCGAGAACCACTTACAATGATTGCCTTGTTTCTGTAGGACACTGTCACCTTGTCTTTCACTTTCTCCAACCAAGATGTCTTGAAAGTTTTCATGTAGTCAATGATGACATTGGCCTTTACCCCAACAGTTTCTTCAACATGAGCATTCTGTGATAAGAATTTTTCAAGTTGCTGGCTAACTTTTATGACGCTATCCTTGTGGCCAGACACCACAACTTGATCACCACCAGTGGTGCCAATTCCAGTTCTACACGGTTTACTGTTAGCATTCTCTAACTGACTGACCAGGTTCTGCCACTCTGGATTCTTCAGGACATTACTGTCTTCAACATTAATGTACTGAGATATTAGCAGAGGTTCCAGATGTTGTTGTGCATTGTACAGATCTTTGTCAGAAACAGCAACAAGCTGTACCCTGTTTGCACTGACATCAAATGCTGCATTAATTTTATTCGATATGAGAAGAGCATTTGTAAGCTCCTCTTGTTGCTCTTTTTTCAGCAATTCAAGCACATAGTTATCTACTTCTAGATTCTGTCGTTTCAAAGCAAGAACTGCATCTAATATTAATTTGTTTGCAGTCATAATCTCATCCCCTAAACCAGTTATTTTCAGATTAGGACTCTCTGGTGACATTTTCAGTTCTGGACACGTATTCAGAAGCCTGTCCTCAAGACCATCTTGACGTAGGATGTGGAAAATCGAGGGTGACACTTTGATCTCTTCAGTTCTACTTGATTTCTTCCTCTGCACCTTTTTTGCCATCTTGTTAATAGTATCAGAAAGGGATTTCTCAAGTCTATTAACCTCATTAACAAGGCCGGCCACTAATAAGACACCACTGGCTTTATCAGGCACTACCATCACATCTTCATTCAGAAGCATCTGTCTAATCTCTTTCTCACACTCTTCCCAGACCTCTGAGTCTGGATGGAACTTGAGGGATTTGAATTTTGACAGGAATTGTGCAAAGGCTGTCTTCACAGTACCTGTCCATTCTTTGATGACAACTTTGGCATCCTTTTGCTTTAGTAAAGAAGATACAGGACTCAAGGTCACAGTGGATTGGTCAAGGTTTACATCGCAGAAGTGTTTTTCCATGTCACTACGAATTGCTTCTGCTGCTGATTTATTGTCAGCAAGATATTTCAAGATAGCACTGTCAACAGGCTCTGAGATGGCAGCAGGAAGTTTTAATGAAGGCTTGTCTTTGCCATAGAGAGCTGTTCCCAAAGATTTATAAAAAGGATAAACTTTGATCTCCTCTTTCTTAATGTAATGCTTCTTCTTCAAGATTTTTTTGACAGCTGGGGAAAAAAACATGATTGTAAATTATTAGCATATATCGTATACATTCATGGTACAATCTAAAATGTCGTGCAACAGAACTACCTCCATGGTCTTCAAATGTGATGACAGCAGATTGTTCCACGTCATTAAGTACGACATCTTCCACATCGCAACCTTCTTTCTCAAAATAGAGCTGGAGGCGTTCTTTATCCAAATTTTGAATGTCATCAACTAGAACTTGCTTTGTGACTTCAAGAGGCTGAACAGAAAATCCTTTCTTTACAAACATCTTGTTTTGGGGACATCTTGCAACAAATTCTGCATTTTCTGTGACATGGTGATAAAAAGTATAAAGGATTTTGTTAAAAACTCCACAGGATCCCTTTACTGTTCTTTCATGACTTAATGGTGAGTACACCAGTTTATCAAGATCTAGTATCTGTGCATTTCTGATAAGCAAGGTGATATTCTTTAATATTTAATACATGGCTCATTTGTTTTTTGCTGACAAAACATGTGTTGCTTTGTTGTGCTGTTCATTATTGTTCTAGAAAAGTGGAATAATGTCATTACAGTTAAGCTCTAGCAAAGCTGATAAGAAATGGCCAGACTGTCTAATGACTGATGGAGCATATTATGGAAGACAGCTTTCCATATTACTGGGCATTAAAACTTTATCTTATCTCATCTTATCAGAAATATGGACTTTTCATTTCTAAATGGGTACCTTTTCCAGTCTGGAAAGTCACCGCAGCAGAAGAGATGTCAGGAAAGAGTTCCAACGTGAAGCTTTCACTGGAAGATGCTGAATCAAGCTGTGCAATGTTGTCCACCAACATCTCCAAAAACTCCTGGTTGATATTATCAGGAATATTTCCTAAAATAGCCGAGGTGGAACACAGCTCTTCATCTGCTGTATCATCATTTCCACCTTTTTCCTCTGTTTGAACTTTGGCTGTCAGGTTGCTTTCTTTAGCGGTGGACTGTTTGCTGGTCTCGGCAAGATCTGCTGTTAATGAGAAAGGGAAATGACAAGGATAGACAGGATTAGAAATGAATCCACCAGAGGGACAGCTCAGGTTGAGAAGTTTGGAGATTTTCTGGAAATGGGGTTTGTAAGTTTTATTCATGTCTTGGTAGATGTTTATTAGCATATGACATACAGTAATGCGGAAAAGAAAGTTTTCACAGCACTCTGTGTGATCCTGTGAAAAACTAAGCACAGCCTTACTGCTTCCAATGGAATTAGAAGGGTACATAGCAGGTAGGTGCTGCTAATCAAACTGACTTAATTAATTGATCATCAGGCAGTGTGACCATCTCTATAAAAGCACAAGTTTTGGCAGTTTGCTGGTCTAGAGCATTCAGATGTATGTTTAACACAATGTCACAATATTCCCAGGAGTGGATGGTATAGCAAATTCATCCAAAGGTCAGACTGTGAAATCCTCAGAGAAGCTGCAAAAAAACCTAAGAGCGGTCCTGGTCTTGAGTTTTGGTAGTTTGGTTTTGTATGTTTTGGAGTTTATTAGCTTCTTTTACAGTTTTGAGAGTCTTGGTTTTATGTTCTGCCATTGCTTCACTTCTTTGTTTAATCTATAGTTTGGCCTTGCCAGGTTTATTTCTATTATTGCATCCTTGTTTATGTTGATACTTTAGTGTCTCTTGTCTGTTATTTAGTTCCTTAGATGTTCCCTGCTGTGTTCCTGTCTTTTGTCAAGTTTAGTCTTGTCATGTTTCCAGTGGTGTTGTTTCTGGTTTTATTTTGGTAATCTGACTTGTCTCATGCATTATGTGTAATTTTACTTCCTGTTCTTGATTATTGTCACCTGTGCTCCTCTGCCTCCTCTTTCTTGTTTGCTTGTTAGTCTGTGTGTATTTATACCCCTGCCTCCCTCTGTCCTTTGTTATGTTGTTACTGTTTTTGGCTTAACAGCATGTCTAGGTTTCTTTCTGCTTTCCTGGCTTATGCCATGCCATGCCATGCCAAGCCAAGCCAAGTTCTCACCTATGTTAAGTCGTGTTTAGTTAAGTTTTGTTTTTGTTCCACTTTGCTTCATGTTAGGTTTTTGTTAAACTCTTGGACTTTTAACAGCTTTAGTAAAAGCTCACCTTCAGTTCTCACCACCTCAATATTGTAGTCTGCATTTTGTGCCCATATCATTCCTCCCCCCCCCGTGGATCGCCACCTTATTGTGGTGGGGGGGTTTGCGAGTTCTTATGATCCCAGGAGCTATGTTGTCGGGGGCAGTTTGCCCCTGGTAGGGTCACCCATGGCAAACAGGTCCTGGGTGAAGAGCCAGACTAAGAGCGGTCCAAGGATCCCCATGATGAAGAG
>VUQH01056496.1:58898-99425 GCA_015106775.1 Etroplus canarensis | reverse complement strand
ACCCACACACACAAACCCAGGACAGCATAACATTATAAACCCTGTCTCACTCACTCACTTACTCACAGACACACACACAGTCTGCACTACCTCAATCGCTGCTACTGCACATCACCTCTTTTTCTCGGTGCTAGCGTCTTGTTGCGTTGTCTTTTCATTGTGTCTTTCATGTCTTCTGTTTTGCACTATTTTGATTTTTTGCAATATGTTCATCTGGTTTAGATGAAAAGGGTTCTGTTCTTGCATTGTCTGCAACTACACCATGTTGCACACGTTGCACTTTATTATTTATATATTTATTTTTTTTCTTTCAAAGTTTTATTTTTAAATTTTTAAACTGCTTAAAAAATAAATAAATAATAACCCTTCCTGTCATATGTCTGTAGGTTTATATGTTGCACCAGGTCCTGGAGAAACGCTGTTTCATTTCACTATGTTCTGCGTCAACTGTATGTGGTTGAAATGACAAATAAATAGCTCTTCTATCTTGTAACTCTTGTATCTTCTGGCAGATTGCTGAACCTCTGCCCATCTTTACTGCTGATAGACTCTGTCTCTCTGAGGTGCTCTTTTTATAAACAATCACATTACTGGCCTCTTGCCAGTTAACTTAATTCGTTTCAAAATGTTATTCCAGCTGTTTCTTTTTAGTACCACTTACTTTTCCAGCGTTTTGTTGACCTTGTCACATCTTTTTTGCTGCCATCAAATTCAACATGAGCTAGTATTTTTCATGAAATAGTAAAATGCCTCACATTCAACATTTGATATTTTCTGTGTTCTTATGTGAATAAGATATTGCCTTATGAGACTTGCAAATAATTGCATTCTTTTTTCATTATATTTTACACAACATCTCAACATTTTTTGGATTTAGGTTGTATAGGTTTGTGCTTTTATAGTGTAAAATAACTCTAAGATAATAATTGATGTGTTCTTGTTCACTTACAAAAAGGTATTAATATACACAATGTGAGTGGGTTCAGGGCGGAGTCAACACACCTGTGGCCGCTGGGTGGTTAGAGGTATTTAAGTGCTGCTGATGCCAGAAGACTCCGCCACAGTATAGCTATAGTTTGAGTAGTAAGCAAGGCCTGAGAGCTGTCTGTGATCTGTTTATGTGCTTCTGTTTACCTGCCAGGAATTTACCTCTGCATTTCTCTCTGGATTGCTGCCCCGCTCTGGACTTCATAACTTGCCTGACCCTGGTCTTTCGGCCTCTTTTGGATAACTCACTCAGAAAGGACCAATTCTGCCTGCCTGCCTGCTTTCTGTCTCTTGCTCAATAAATCCTTATGACTTTTATGCCTGAGTTCTGTCTGATCTTTGGGTCCAAACCTGATAAAAACATTGCCTAGTTGAATGAGTCTTGATTTCTGCTGGGACATTTGGGTGGTCGGGTCAGAATTTGGAGTAAACAGCGTGAAAGCATGGATCCTTTCTGTCTTGTATTGGTGGTTCAGGCTGATAGTGGTAAAGGTGTAGGGGATATTTTTTGGCACACTTTGAGCCCCTTAGTACCAAATGTACATTGTTTGCATGCCACAGTCTACCCGAGTATTCTTGCTGACCATGTCCATCTCTTTAATACCACATTGTACCCATCTTCTGATGGCTGCTTTCATCAGGATAATGCACCATGTCACAAAGCTCAGATCATCTCAAGCTTTTTATTTTAACTTGACGGAGAGTCCCCTGTATGTAAATAACCTCCACAGTTACCAGGTCTCAAGGTCTATTATTTATTTATAATTTTGAAAGTATTAATATTATATAAATTTCATTTTAATAAATATATATGTGTGTGTGTGTGTGTGTGTGCAGCACATCAGTTTCTAGCTCTGTATTGAAGCTACTTTAAACTGTATCATCCCTATTACATTAAACTTAGTGAATAATAATGAGAAATGTATGCAAAGGAATTAGAAAAGATGTATTAAAAATCTGAGTTTGAGAACTTTGGATTGGTCTGCTGAAATTTCCAATGAATTCTTGTTCATTCTGACTCTCTTAACATGTGAATTTTTTTTGTACAGTATTGTCCAAAAATGCAAATCCAAATGTCAGTTGGCTTTCATCAACATCATTTCCAAAAGCAGCAAGTAGTTTACTATTGATTAATTAATTCACTTAACTTTGGTTTACGTAATAGCTAAATCAAATCTAAAGTTTCTGATTAGAGAGTCCAGTCTTTCTGAGGTGTGAATTTGATTCCTTTGTCATGAAATTCTCTGAAATATTAATATGTAAAGTGTAAGGATTTCAAATAAAATGTAAAAAATGAAGATTTTGCACCTCATCATCTGTGGATTCTTTTTGGTCAAAATATAAAAAGTTTGTAGAGTTGAAATTGTATCTGAGCTGTTTTCTGGTGCTGTCAGGTAATCTCTTGTTTGAGCATGTTCATAGCACCTACCTTGAATTATAGCCTGGATCCTGCTGCTGCCATGGCAACAATTCAAGTTTCTCAGTCTACATGCTCATCTGCTGATGTTTGTCTGTTTTTAATGCCCTGCCATCAACTGTAACACAGCTAATTCACGCATGGTCATGCACACTAAGGCCTTAATATTACTGAGCACGGGGGGCGCGATTCTTTTTTGATAAACTGTTTTTGTTTATAGGTTTCTTGGGCTTGAACATTCGCTTCTATGCTAATTTATGCATGGACAGATATTTGAATATTTGCTCCCTTTCTCTTACAGCAGACACCTCAGATGTCCTGTACAATAAAACAACAAAACTCAGTCTTGAACCACAATTATTTCCCTATGAAGCACATGTGACATGCAGTTAATTTCAAGGTTTTATTTGAAGTAGACAGAAAGTGACATAACCACAAGGGCAGAACCTTTTATTACACTTACGTGTGCTCACACACTTACACAAAACACACTCAGGCACAGGAGAGACAGAGTTCTAATGCACTTAATGGGGCTTTGATTTTCAGCAATGGGTCCACAAAAAACAGGTTAGGAACAGGGCCTTGTCATTCATTCTCAGTTGCTTCTATTTGATGCTTTGCATTTCTATGACTTTCTTTTTCTCAAGGATGCTTCTTCCTTTCTGTCTCCCTCTGCCTGACTGTTACACATTCCTATTCCTACACACACACTCCCAAAAACTGAGATAAACTATAGATATAGCTACTGCAGCAGAGCAGAACCACAGACAAGAGCACAGAAATATTTTATCTCAAAATCTTGTTTTTGTTTACTTGTGTTTTTCTTGGAGCATGACAACAACATAATCAAAAATGCAGATTAGTTTGGTGGCTTAACCTGGAACAATAAGTCTATTAACTGAACAATAATCTGCAACTATTTTGAAAAGCAATTAATCAAGTTTTGAAATTCAAAAAGGACAAGCATTGTCTGATTTCTAAAACACCAGAGTTTGCTTTATTTTTTGCTGTATATCATCAGGACATGGGATCATGAAGTTCTGCAACTCCACCTACAAAACTTATAAAACACCAGATTTAAATTTGGCCCATGTCTACTTATATGTCATCTCCTTAGGCAGTACTATATGCTTACAGCACAGCTATTTCAGATCACTCCCTACATGTCAATTTTGTGTCTCACAAACACATGTTGAGTCTCCTCCAATATTTCAAAATGCCCACCCCTTAAATTTCCTTTTGTGGAAGATGACAAAGTTACAGGGAGCCAGATCTGTCAAGTAGTATGTTTTGTGAACTATGATTATGTAAATGTGGGTAAAAAAAAAAAAAAACCTATGCTAATGCACAATGGCATGTGGACCAGTTCAGGTTATTTCTGCTAAATGTTCTCCATCAAACACCTCAGGATATAACAGTAAAACTTCATGCTGAAATTCTCAGCCTGGGGTATGAAATTATGGTGCACATAAGATTTTTAAGTTCATAGATGACTCACTGATTGCTTCTCTTCCAGATAGTGATGATCACGACCACGGCCCTGTATGGGAGATTTTCACTGAGTGGTGTAAGATATCTTGATGTGTTCTAGGATATTAATGAATCAAAAATTATATGGATGGTTGTAGAGATTAGGAAGAGTCCTACACCATCTCTTTCATCAAGACCTCCTGTTTGGTTCTCTGGGTTGTACACAGAGACGCTACTCTTCTCACCTGTGATGATCCTTAACATAAAAGTATGGTCAGTTTGACATAGGAGTTGATATTTGTTCTCTGCACTGTGAAATTACAGACATGGAAGTGCAAGTGGTTCAATTAAATTCAATTCAGTTTTATTTATATAGCGCCAATTCACAACAAAAGTCACCTCAAGGCGCTTTACACTATAAGGTGAAGACCCTACAGTATTAGAGAGAAAACCCCAACAATCCGAAGTGGTCACAACAGAAATTTAATATCCATTGTATTTTTAATACACAGCCTTAGTGGAAATGTCCCACAAGTGCACAAAGTGAAGACCTTGAAGGTTCGAGTTTAAAATACGCATGGTTTTTGTTTTTGATGTGTGGAGTCACAGGACCTGAAATAATATCATGGAATGTGGATTATTGGATGCACTCTGGGAAAGTGTGATTGCAGTTTTTGACTATTTTTGACAAATCATTGACTAAACAGTTTGTAGAAAAATATTTGACAGACTGATGTGGCCCCACTCTCGACCGCAAAGTTTTTCCTCTTTCTATAACAAGAAAGTGAGAGAATTTATTCTCCTCCCAATAAAGTTAATCATGCATTCTAAATTGCCCCATCTAGCTGCTCTCTTCTTAGACAGGTGTGGTCCTTCTGTTGGAAGTACAGTTTCCAGGCAGCATCTCTGTGTTGTTGTGAGCAGCTGCAGTTGTTAAATGATCCACAGCTATGTTTATCTTACCATCATTAAGAGGTGAGGATAAAGTATAGAGCATAAACTCTGAGTCCACTGTCACTGGTGTTGGCAAACCTGCCATGGCTGTGATTTTAGATTCAGCAGAGATGGACGACTCTCGCTCACGTCCCAGCGATGCTCGGAAGGAGTTAGAGTCCCCTGCACTGTGGTTGCTCCTGTAACTGTATCGGCGGCTACGGTTGTGGTAGTAACGGTTGCGGTAATACGATGAGTTCCGGGAGATAGGTGGCTTTATGAGTGAAGGCCGGCCATTGGTGCGCAGCTGTCTGTGTTTTTCTATGAACACATGCACTGCAAGGACACCCACCATCTCAGCCAGCACAAAGGACAGAGCTCCAAAATAAAAAGACCAGCCGTAGGAGTAGCTCTTCTTGTTGTCGCTTTGGCTGGGGTCACCTGAGTTGGCCGATATGTACACAATGATGCCAATGATGTTACTGAGACCTGTAAAAGAGTTTAGATGGATGGTGAAGGTCAGTCAAATGTTGACTTGTACAGGAACTTTTACAGATGAGATGGACTGCCAAAATCAAACAGATGTAAATAAAACAAAATGAAAAAGTTCAATAAGTGAAATGCCTAGAACTCAAATGATATGTGTAAACCTTAAATGTGACCCTGTGTACCTTGACCTTTGACCCTACAATCTCTTAAATGTTTTCAGATGTTCTACCTGTCATAGGTATTAACCACACAAAGTTTGGAAACGCTCCAATAAACAAGTCAGCTCCTTTAGTGGCAAGTTGCATAGTTCAGGAAGACTATGAAATCCTTGATTTAAGACCACAGTCCTTCATCCGGTGGCTATTAGACTGTGCAGCTCATCCCCTTAATAACTGGACTTATACCTACGGTGTTCATATTTCTTGACTCAGTGAACATAGGGTTTTTATATTCTATCTTCTTAACTGTACTGCTATCTCCTTATTGATATTTATGTATGCTGAACGGAGTGCTTGTAATGCCAGTAATTTCCCCCTGGGATTAATAAAGTATTCTGAATGCTAAACCACATCACAACAGCATGGTCTCATTGTATAAGAGTCCCGTTGCTGGACTGGCCTGCATGCAGTTCGGACCTTTCACTAACTGAAAACATTTGGCGCATTATGACATGCAAAATACAACTAAGACAACCCAAGACTGCCTAGCCACTGCAATCCTACATCAGACAAGAACAGAACAACATTCCTCTCCCAAAGGTTCAGCAGCAGGTCTCCTCAGTTCCCAGAGGTTTATGGACTGTTGCTAAAAGCAGTGGGAATACTACACAGTGGCAAACATGACCTGCCCCAACTTTTTGGAGATCTGCTGCTGCCATCATATTCAACATGAGCTAGTATTTTTCATGAAATGGTGAAATGTCTCACTTTCAACATTTGATATGTTTTCTATGTTCTTATGTGAATAAAGTATTGGTTTATGAGATTTACAAATCATTGCTTTGTGTTTTTATTTAAATTTTACACAGCACCTTTTTGGAATCGGAGTTGTAAACTGTTAGCTTCCAGCTCAGTTCTCAACCAGCTTGGTGCTTAAAAACTAGCAAAAGTTTTAATCCTGTACTTCAGAATTACTAAGAGACTGAATGACAAATACTGAGATAAATAATTATGCTGTTGAAATTAGTGTGTGTTTGTGCCTGACCTGCAGAGACAAAGAGTATACCCGCAGTGAGAATGACATTGTAGCGTGACTTGTAGAACTCGCTGGCAGCTACGCAGACACCCCCGAGAAATAATAATCCCACACTGAGGATGGGGAAGAGGCTGGAGGCTCGTACCGCTCCTGTGCAGAGGACAGGAGAACGGGGGTATTTATATACCATGTAAATAATTAAGACTTTTCTCATAGTTGTTAAAATTCTCAGGTTCTTGTACTCATTTGTTACCCACGTAGTAAATACTCAGCAGCATCCTGCTCGTAGTCTGCATCTTCAGGAAAGTGATCAATGTCTTTGCAAACACCCCTAAATGTACCTGCAAAAAGGAAAAACAAGAGAAATAATTACAGTAGTACTAATAGTACATCAAAGTGTCATTTTATAAAGTGACATACAAAGAATATTATTGCTAAAACCCATGGCATTTTTGACCCAGTACTCCCATACACAGTGGCCTGAAGTATAAATATGATGTGTTCATCCCCAAGCCTCAATTAGAAAGCATTTTGCTTCGGATATTGTGCAAAATTGGGTATCCTGTCACATGAGTTTAAATACTATCTATCTAAACTGGGAAATTCTCTACAGTTTCAACAAGTGTATCCTCTAACATCATGTGTTATGTAACTTTGGCCACTCCCTTGTATTTTCCCCAAGGGGTGACCACAGCAGATTAATCTGCATTGGTAATTTGTATGAGGTTTCACACCAGATGCCCTTCCTGACGCAACCTTCCATGGTGATAGGGGCTTGTGTCCCCACCTGGAATTGAACCAAAGACCTTTTGCTTGTAAGGCAAATATGTAAACCACTACACCACGGGGACATGATCTCTACTGTCCTGTGTGCAATATAGAAATGTCAATGAGATATAGGCATCTTCTCAGGTTCGCTCATGGTTGACTTCTAGTTAGTGGTCCCCAACTTGTTCAGCTTTGGACCATTTAATATTAATTAGTGCCTATTTGTGGCCTTTAAGCTCATGTAAATTGTGGATATGAGGTATCAGCATTCCCAGAGAGTCACTTTAGTTATAGGTCAAAAAGATTTTAGACCCGGAAAACACAGCATTGTAGTGGTTAGTACCGTCACATCAAAGCAAGAGTGCTCTGGGTTCAAAAGTCCTGGAGGGATGTATTTTGAAACTGAAGAGGTGAAAATATCAAATATTTCACACTGAAAAAATGCACATTTTGGATAAAAGCCATAAAACATATCCAACATGTTAAATACAATTTTGCTATAGTGAAGCCAGGTCTGTGTCCTCTAAACTGCAGTGGTTTTCACATTCCTTCATATAGAAAAGGTCCCCAACTTGCAGTTGGGGGAGAGACACAAGCCAGTGCAAGCCAGTGCAATCCTAGTGCTGGTCTCGAGCCTAGATGAATGGGAAGGTAATGTCAGGAAGGGCATCTGTTGTAAAAAAAAATCTGCGCCAAATCCCTAATGTGTATTTATCTGCTGTGGTGAACCCCACCCCCCCAAGGGAAAAAAGGGCGAAGCTGAAAGTACCAGCCTATAATGAAACATGTTTTAATGTGCAAAACAGTGCCATTTGTTATTGGCCCTGTAATGCTAGGGTATTGACAGAAGCAACCACAATCCATGCTAAGTGAATAGTATGCGACAGTGCTACAATAACTGTGTTGACTTCAGTGTTATTTTCAATGAGGACCGCAGTTATTTTTTTGGATAAATTTCAGTTATGGTAAAATTCAGAAGTCATGCACATATTCATATAAAATCTTCTCTCACCATATATTTGTTCTGGCTGTTTTCTCTGAAGGACTTCCACTTAAAGTCATCTGGGGTCATACACACAAGTTAACTGACAAACATCCTATCATCTCTTGACACTGCAGTATATGACACAGACAGACAATCAGTGCAATAAGTGGTGAAGGCTCTGATGTGTTTTAATGACGAGTAGATCCTGTGAAGATGCAAACATTAGCTAGACTCATGTTTCCTGCTTCTCAGTAACCTTTGGCTGAGCAGAGCCTTTTAATATTTGCACACACAGGATCATATTGATAAATGTGTCCCTATGTGCTGCCCTGATTGACCAGTATTGATGATGTGACTCAGTCGCCATGGTTACCAAAACAAAACTCATTCAGTAGCAACAACTCAGCTGCAGAAAACCTGGCCGAGAGAAGAGAAATGAGAAAACTTATTCAAATTATTGTCAGAGAAGAAAAGTGAGATTAGATTATCCTTCTCCCTTAATATTAATAGCACATTTGTCTCTGAGCACTTGTAATACGCTTCATAATTTTCCAGCAGTGTAGTATTAAAACCAGCCTGTATTCAAACTGTTGACTAATTGATAAAAGCATTAATAAAAATTTGAAAAAAAATATAGACAATAAATTGGATATATTCCTGAAGAAATCAGCACTGCAGCCCTCACCCTATAATTATTATTTAGACATAATGCTCAGGTAGCCTTCAGTTTCTGCTTCACTGCACTGCAGACTAAGTGGCCAACATGCAAACACTGATGATCTCTGCAGGCTCTGTTGCTTCTCCATTAAACATTTTGGTTTGGTTTGGTTTGGTTTTACAGATGGTGGGGGCAGCAGCACAGGGAGGGGATGACAGGAACAGAAGGGTGAAAGTGAAGTGAGGACGAAATAGAAAAGCCAAACATTTTCTGCTCTTTCAGAAATTTAACAAAGCAAAAAACCAACCAACCAAACAAAAAAAAACCAAACAAAAAAAAACGAGGATATAGGGTAGGAGAAATAATGGTGCTATTAAAAAGCAATAAATAATTGAAAATTTCATTTTCATCCATTATATTCCCGGGACTAAATCTTCTCTATATTCTTCTTAAAAATGCATCCTCATAAACAAACAACAAAAATCTAATCACAGAGGCAGGAAAGATGAACTATGAGACCTATCACAGACCAATTTCTCTGTTTAACAGAACAGTTTCAAAGTGAATGAAATAAAAAAGTATCCCCAAATGTATTTTTAATCTGTGGTTTTGTCTGCAAAGAGTTGTTAATGAAACCTTGCTAAAATCTGTTCAAGATCAAACCTTTACAAAGCTAGAAAATTATGTATCATCACATATTATTATAAGATCCGATAATGTATGGGCACTTTCATTTAGAAAAGTGTCCTAAAAAAAGGAGTAAATGTTTTACTTAATTACTCATTTGTTGAAAGTTCATGTAGTATTTTATTTCTAAAGTAAGGAAAAGGGATTTTTCAGAACATTGAATTCTACCAGTTAGAAATATTCCATATTTATGCTTTAGGTCAGAGGAAATACTGTATTTTTTATACTTATTTTATTTAACAGCTGTTAGTCACATATTAACAGCTTGCACACAAAGCATTGAGTTATATCATTTATCTACATGAGCCTGTTGCCTGCATTAGTACCCTCACATTTTTCAGCATATTTTTGAAATAATGATAACATATTTGTACTTAGGGGTTTTTTTTCTACTTTTTGCGTACAAACTTCCACTACTAGACTGTTGGGTGCAATAAAGTTTATGGTCTGCAAAGATCCTAAACTTGTTGCAGCCAGAAGCCTGTTATAACATTATTACAACATACTGTTGAATGATTTGTCAGTGTGGCAGTTATCACCCAATATAGAAACATGATGCAAATTTTTATTGAAGCTATGAGCTTATTATACTTGTAGGAACTTGTGTTATCACTACTCAATATGAAGCAGCCCATTCAAAGCTTAGGTTAATGCACTTTGATATATTTCCATCATCAATACAAAACAATGATAACACTGTAATGCTTGAGTGAATTGGACCATGACTTATTCATTCATTCATTCATTCATTTACAATATTGCTATGGGCCGTTCCATGGGCTTTTCATGGCATGCAGATGTAGTGCGTGTCACCTACCCTCGGTGCAGCAGGTCCTCCACAGACCGGAGTGGGTCAGGACCTCTTCGTTCTTGCGCACCGTCTCGTTGTCGCTCAGGGTCTTGGAGCGGCACACCCCTCGGGAGTAAAGCCAATAGTCCGTTCCCACGGCGATGGTCATGAGGCTGAAGGCGCAGAAAGCCCCCGCCGTGGTCAGCAGCATCATCACACCGCGATTACACACCCGCATGTCAGCCCAGCCTCCTCCTCAGGACCGAGTCTAGCAGGGTTTAGAGACTGTTCAAAACTTTCCCTCGGTGTCTTATCTTTGTGTAGCTCCAGGAAGGAAACTCAGGTTTTGAGCACGACTTCTGCAACCCCATTGTCCCCTAAACTATCAAACTTTGCTCACAGAGTTATTTCCATGTGAAAGTCACGGAAGAGAGATGTTGGCTTGTTTGCAATAAAGTACAGCTGTAGAATCTGCGAGGAAAGTTGAAGGAAACCCACCGTAAAGTAGTTGGGAGAAAACGGCATCAGTAGCGCTTTTCTGGACCGCTTTTGTTATGTTGTAGCTCAGCTCTGCGTGGCTCAGTCTGCAGGATAACCCCGCCTGCCTGACTGCGTGCGTGTGTGTGTGTGTGTGTGTGTGTGTGTGTGTGTGTGTGTGTGTGTCACTAAGAATAGAGCAGGCCTGATGGAAACCAGTTCATAGTGTAGTGTAGTTCACCAGTTCAGCACCATGGAGAGCGGCACAGTAGCTACAGTGTTGACAATATTTGGCTGGGTGAAAGCACAATAAAACAATTAGCCACCTAAACCTAAAGACACTTTATCAAGAGAACTGTAAGTGTACTATGACTGAAAGGACACCTTTGAAGTCAATCTCGAAACTGTCGGTTGGTACCCATGAACACTGCAGCTGAGTATTCTTGCCGTAATGATCTGTTTACACTCACCGGTTTCCAGTCATTTTGTAATGTTATGTATCTGACTTTTGCACTGCACTATACTTCCTTTGAAAGTGACAGTGAAAAAAAAATCCAGAGCCTCAATTCTGTGTATTTTTTAGGTGTCTTTGGGTAAAATGCTGTTATTTTGCACATTACTGTGTATAAAATTATTATCCAGTTACCTTTTTCTAAATTTTTTCTGTTGACTTTAGGTTATATGAAAGATGTAGCATAATGTCACCCAGTAGTTTCTGAAGTCATGTTTTGAAGCCTCTACTAGAGCATTGGGGCTACAACCACTGATTTTTTCAACCCCTTAGCCAGGTCAGGTTCACATGGGGGCTGTAGCCTATCCAAACTATCAAAGGGCAGGAGGTGTGATACACCCTTAACAGGTTACCAGTTCATCACAGGACTATACCCATCCTGTTTTTATTTTTATTAACCTGACAGATTAAGAATCTGGGTGGATGTGACTGAGAAACCATTTATACAGTAGTGACTTGTCAATTACAAAGTAGCAGTAACCTAAAGTAAACCCTGTCTTATCAGCTTATTCTGAATGGGAACATTTTTTAAAAATTTTACAATTGGCTTAAGATTCCATTAAAAATTTAAATTAAGAACTTATCAGGAAGGACGAAGGTCAGAAATCAAGTAATCAGTCAGATTTTTTTTTCCATGGACTTCTATGTTATCAGACTTTTTTGCAGCCAGATGAGTCATCTCCTCCTGGTCATTAAAAAGAATATAAGTTTACACTTCAACTTAAGTGACACCTTTCTAATCCAGAAGATGTGGCCATCTTTTATATACTCAGTAACAAAACAGAGAAAAAAACAAACAAGCCTAAAAGTATAAACATGTCTAGCTGCTCCTGGTGATGGTTAGAGCTTTGGTTAGTTAATCGTCTGCCTGCATCACTTTGTAAGGGTTTTCCAGCATTAAATTAGGTTGATAAAATATTCTCTTGGAACATTTTGAACACTTACATACAGCCAAAAATATCAATTGCCAAGGAGATTTTTTGGCCCAGAAATTGCTTATTGCATTTCCTTCATACTAATATCAATATAAGTATTCAGTCCACAAGCATATCATACTAATGAATAAAATAACAAATAAAGATGTGAACATCTAAGCACTCACATGTGTGAAGAAGTAAAAGCAATCAACACAAACCAGTGAGTTTCCTTACTGTAAAATGCTTTTTATGATACAAACATCATTTTGTTACTATGTTGGTCTATATTTCTGTAAGTAGTACTTGGTAAAATAAATATATGATTTATCTTCCTCTTTTTCAAATCTAGTAATTATTGAACAAGCATCTGGTATGAAAGTTTTTGAAAACAATGCTGTTAATGTTAATAAATTTAATGTGTGCATTTTTCTGAGCGATCACTGACCTTTAATTGTGCAAGATATATATGAGCATATGTATATAAATATTTATTTTTTTATATTTACATTTATTTTATTCAATGCAAATGCCTATTGGATTCCCTTCAAATGAAGGTGTGGCTGCTCTGCAATTTTTAATACTTTCTCATTTCTAATAATTCACTTTCCAAAGAGCTGTAAGCAGGCCCAAATTTTTCATCAGCCAAACAATTAAATATTCTCCCTATAGGACGATCAGCCATTTAGTGCTGAGAAGGTACAGTTAGGTCCATAAGTATTTCCATACTTACAATGACACAATTTTTCTAATTTTACCTCTTTACACCACCAAAGAGGATCTTAAATCAAACAATCAAATGTGATCAATGTGCAGACTTTCAGCTTTAACTTAAAGGGCTTTATACAGTAAATACAGTGACTGTTTAAAAATTACAGCCATTTTTGTATGCAGTGCATTCTCCCAAAGGGGTTGCCATAGTGGATTAATCCACATTGGCAATTAAGTAGGGGTTTTACACTGGATGTCCTTCCTGACACAACCCTCCATGGTGAGAAGGGTTTGTGTCAAACCAGGGACCTTTTGCTTGTAAGGGGAATGTATAAACCACAACACTAAGGGGGAAACTTTTGAGAGTTTCAGTATACAGCTACCAAATAAAAGTTTAACACTTGGAATCAATCCCAGATCTTTTATCTGTTTAGTCAGTCATGAAATAAGAAGGGAACGGGCCTCACCTGAACATAAAACTGCCTGCCAGTCAATTGCCCCATTACATTTGAGCCTCAGAAAATGGGGGGCTATTTAAAAAAATGGCTGCAATACCTAAATAGTTCATGCAATTCTTTTGTCAAAGCTCTTGAATTAAAGCTGAAAGTCTGCACTTCAGTCACATCTTGGTTGTTTAAGAATCCAGTGTGGTGGAGTACAGAGGCAAAATTTCAAATCTGGATAACTGTCCAAATATTCATGGACCTTACTGTATACAGCAGGTTTTTACAACCTGAAAGGTGAGAGAATGACCCAAAGCAGTAAAGCTGTGGGCAATGAGCTAAAACCCACCATTAAACCACAGGGAGCTGAAGAATCAGGTTATAATTCTCTGTACAGTCATCAATACAAGCAACTTTAATAAATTCATAAAGCTGGTATTTTTCACTATTACTGTAAAAATGCTGATTACAGGTGTTTTTCTCAATAATTTTACAAATCAACTGTTGTAGCCCATATTATTAATTTTATTAATAAATAGACTTTGATTACAAGATTATATTTTAGTGTAAAATAGACTTTCTAAAAAAGAGAAAAAACACAAGAGCCAGAGTTTTTGAAATGTTTTATGATAATTCATTTTAATGCAGGTATCATTCTGTAGGTGTCTCTCACGCGCAGGTAAAGACGGCGCACGCAACTCATGTACACTGTCCTTTTACACAATTTCCTTGGTTGCTTAATGAAAGTTGCCCACTGCTCCTCCTCCTGCCTTTTGCATAGTAAACACTTTACTCTCCCATCTTTCCCCCTCCCTCTGTCTTTCTCATCTTATCTCGTTTCCTTAAAATGTACTGATATGAATGTTAGCTGGGGGCAGGGAAGGACTGGAGAAGGCAAAAAAAAGGAGAGAAAATGGAGATAAAAAGATTATTTAAGGGAAGGAGAAGAGGAGGAGGAGAAGGAAAGAGTGAAAAATGGGAAAACAAATTTTGGAAAGTGGCAGCAGAGAGTGGGACTGGGAGGATTAGTAGAGAAGTGCACGAGAACATGAAAAACACTTCTAGCTCTAGATCCCATTCCTATTTACACATACACAGAAACACAGGTCATACAGAACCATTACATCTATATGTTCATTTATTGATAGCCAAACAGTCTTTGTTCCGTGCTTTGTAAAGCAAACTCTGTATTCAAACACTATTAGAGATACAGCATTCAGACTGGAAACTAAAACTTGATTTGGATATTTCGAAACTGACTGGACACTTGACGAGGTTTTTCTTCTCCGCGATGTCAAAAGCAAATCTTAAAACTACTGGACCAACAAACATGGCATGCATAGAGGAGCTGCACCACAAAGACTGTATAGGCCTACAGCACTAACCCACCGCAAACATACACAGTGCCATAGAGAAAAGAGAAAGAGATTAATCTAGAGAAAGACATTTTTAAATATCACTGCCAAACAGGCATTTAGGGGATTTCTTTTTTTCTCCTTTTTTTCTTTTTGCATCAATTTGGAAGACAAGACGTGCTTGAGACTAAGTTCAGGACTAACTTAGACATGAGGTTATAAATCAGAACCTTTCTAGTTCAAAATCCTCCTTCCCTTGAAACTGCAGCCTGCACGGACACGTGTGTGTTTACATACAGTACATGGCATATTGATATCATGGTATGTTCATGATGCAACTTTTACAGGCTGAAGAGAAGAAAATCAAGTAAACAAACACTCTTGTTGTTGATCAACAGAGTGCATACACACTCTTAACACATTCACTGTGACTCAGTCACTGCTCTTTGTTCTGACCAGCTTGCTGTGAGATACTGTGAATGTTAACCAAGCCTGGAGTTTTCTGGAAAGTGGCCATCTGCAGGCTCTGTTTCACACTGCTGCTTGTGTGTTTGTAAATGTGACCATGGAAATAATGTGATGCTTTATGATTGCCCAATTTAGATGCTGGTGTGGGCTGAGCTTGAAGACTTACAGTACGTGTGGCTCCGATTCCCAATAATGCAATGAAATTCTGGACAAATCTTAGATGAAACGTAACTGGGCTGAACAATTTGAAGTAAAGTCTTGCCTGGGCTGCCTCTAACCAGGAGGAACTCCTCAGACTTGTATGATGAATTCTGGGTTGGTGTAAGAGAAGCCTTGAAACTCATTCTGGTCAAGGTTCATGATGAAGAGCTTGTCTGTTGGCGTCAGCTCCACCGCCATCTTTGTAAACTCCTTGTCGAAGTTGCCGACGTCTCGGCGTGATTTCTGCCACAAAAAGATGAGGAGGAAGAAAGAATAATAAAGTCAGAGCAGATATGAAGATTTTTAAAAAGGCACTTTAGACAGAGGGGGTGACAACAAGGGATAAGAACAACCATCTCAAAAAAAAAAAAAGCACAAAAAAGTAGCGTAGAGGAGGAGGCAAATATTTAGCACACGCAAAGACAGTTTGATCATGTACACTAGAGGTGGGACAAAGTCACTGTTTTGCAAAACACAAGTCTGAGGTCTATTGAGAGTCATATTCCATGTCCAAAATCACATGTTGAGTTGAGGCTTTAAAAAAACCTGAAAGCCCTGAAAACCTGTTTTCTGAGTCATCTAGTGATGAGTATGACTGTTCAACTACTGCCAAGTTCAGACACTTTTCATCTTAGCACCCCTAAAAATAACAACAGCATAAGCAGTAATATTAATGCATTTTGATATTAGTTTTTTTACACTATTACACAATATAGGGTACATTGGCACTTCCAAGTCTACAGACTTTGCTGTAACGATAGACTTCATGACAGGATTTATATTCTAAACATGGTCTGAACGGGGCACCTGCCTCTATGCTGAAGTGACAGACTTCACTCGGGGGGTGGTAACCTACCTGACATCTTGCGTTGCATTGCACAATAAAGGCAGGGTTTGTATGAACTCAAAAACTTAAATGTAAAAGCAAATCTCTTACCGGTTTACTTCTTGCACAGGTGCATGATTTGCCAATGTGTGTATTGACTGATGCCACGTTAATTGCTTGATGATTTGGTGGACTGCTGTTATGTGGTTTAGGAATATGTTATATGTTTATTTTTAGACACTACAATAGACCATCCAAATAATTAAGTTGCTTTAAAAGGTTATCTTTTAATGTGTACCTAATTTAAGAGGTAAAACCCTATGAATATATTTGCAAGCAGTGTATTCTATATTATTATAATTACTGGTTTTACTAAAAAGAATTTATTAAGTAGTATTGCTTTATAAATGTACTAATCACAAGGCAATTTATGACATTCTAACTGGGGGCTGAGCTACCTTAAATGTCTGACCCTAGAAGCACCCCTGGATCACACAAGGTGGGGTCTCCCCCCCCCACACACACACACTTATTTCTGCTGGATTTGTATTTTTGTATGTTTGGCTTCAAGTTGGCAGAGGATGTACTTCAAGTACTATATATAAAAGATGGACACAGTCGCCAGGATTTCAACCACTGGCTTGTGATGTCACGTTTTTAATCCTTGACTTTAACATTGTGACTGTCGCCAATTGTGCCAGCCAGAGGTGGATCTGACTGAGGACGCTGATTGCTATGGTCATATGTGAGTAACTTGTCAATCATAAAGTAGCCACACCCTAAATTATAGCCTGCTTGATTTTCTAATTTACTCTAAACGGTAACCATAATTTACAAAATGAACACCATGGTGTATTCACTGAGACATGAAGCTAGTGGCTGAGATGTTTTATATGTCAATAGAAGGATGATTTTTATTTAGAATTCTATACAATTCACCTTCTTTATGCAAAAAGGAGTTGCCCCCTGCTGGCCATTAAGAATGGAGATTTGAAGCACTTCTGAACTAGAGGTGGGAATCAACAGAGACCCCACAATATGATATTATCACAATACTTACCTGATGACATGATAACATTGTGGTCTTAAACATTTTGCAATATTCTCTGCATTGCAAATAATACATATACAGTGACATATTGAGATTTATCACATTTTTTTCAACTGTAAATTATGCCCCAATCTAACTTATGTATCTAATACAATAAAGTTCTCAGTCTGTTTTGCACACTTCATTTGTTTTGATTGCTCCAAAGTGAGATTGTCAAGCAAGCAGACTGAGAAACTAATTAAAACCTGTCATAAATGACAAACTGAACTGTTTGCATTACAGTCTTGACCTACTTAAATGAACGCAAACATGGGTGGACTACTGCTACAGATATTTTGAACAGTGCAAGTTGTACACCAAAAGTTACTGACCTCCTTACAACACTGAAAAACTTCAAAATATATAGACTGCACGGGTAGACTGAAAAAGCAACTAACTGCTTTTATTATTCCTATACTGAAACGTTCAATTTGTATTTGAATTTTTTACAACAGGATATTGATATTTGGTATCCCTGTATTGATACAATATTACCACACAATATGTCGCGATACCATGCTGTATTGATTTTTTCCCCACCTCTATTCTGCACTTCATTTTTCAGATCTGGAGGCTATGTCCATCTTTTATTTATAGGTTGATGCTTTCTAAATCAGGTTTCCACTGACTTTGAAGACAGCATTATAAAATGTGTATTTATTATTTTCAAATAAATTTTCCAAATCTCTAACAGCAAGCTTGTTCAGAGTCAGGAAGGACTCCAGAAATTAAAAAAAAAATCCTTTTGTGCAGCCCACCTGCAACAAAAAAAGCTTCTACATCAAAAACAAGCAGTCATATCAGTACTATTAAATATTCTGGAAATGTCCGATTGTAATTCCTTAAATTCATTCTGTGTGATTAACTGATCAGCTACAAAATGAATGGTTTTATAAACCACTGTGCATATTTGGACACTGGTGATATATTTCTGCCAATATTTTCCTCATGGTCTACGTTTGGCTGTAAAACACAAGCAACACATCATGAAAGGTGGGAAAGAAGAAGAAAACTGTGAGCTCTCATACAGGAATTTGAAGAACTGAAATCAAAATATATTTAAAAAGAAGAAATCTGCTTGTGATAATGTTTTATGAAGAAAGAAAGGCTTTCAGCACTGTTGTTGGACCTCAAGGATACACTAAATTTTTTGTATCTCTGACTGTGAACATGATTTTAATTAGTTGTCAAGTTTATATAAAGCCCATACACCCACATTACCAATCAAAGCACATGATCTCATTGCCCTAGTGTTCAGTGGTACAGCAGCTACTGCTCTGTTTGCATGTTGCCTTGCTTTTTTTTGACTCTGCTGCTTTGCTTGAGCAAACACATCTAAGACTCCTGCTCTGTTTCTGCAAAGTAAATGACCACTGTTGGATTAACTTTGTGCATATCCAACGCCATGACAGTGAAATCAATTCACTGCAGTTCTAACAGCTTATATGGACAGCTGCCTGCTGCAGCTGGAAGTAAGGTTGGTGGCAGCAATATGTAACAGTAAAGTTTTTAGAAGCAATGTAATGACCTGAAAGCTGCAGAAAGACTTCGTAGAGCTGAGGGGAAACAGAGTCATGTGATGACTGTGTGTTTGTCACTACATGTGACCTCTTTCAAAAGGTCATAATATGATTATATTGAATTTAATCTTTGAGCTTAGGTGCTATAAAGCAATTCCAAGCCAAAGGGTCTTAAAGAACAGTTCAGATTCATCTGTCTAAGGTCTAATTTGTCATCAGTACAGGCCCTAGTCCTTACTCTAAGCCTGGGTAATCAGACTGTATATAATTCTGGCTTTGTTTAAAGAGACAAAGGTATTGGGCCACCTACACATTGCACCTACATGAGCTTTTATGACATCTCATTCAAAATCCAAGAATATACATTAATATGGAGTTGGTCCTCCCTTTACAGCTGTAACAGCTTACACTCTTCTGGGAAGGCTTTCTACAAGATTTTGGAGTGTGTCTGTGGGATTTTTGCATATTCATCCAGAAAAGCATTTATGAGGTCAGATACTGCTGTTGGACGAGAGGCCCTGGCTTGCAATCTCCATTCAATTCATCACCTCACTTATCCAACTATGCCTATGTGCACTGGTGTACAGTCATGCTAGAACAGAAAATAACCTTCCCCAAACTGTTTTCACAAAGTTGGAAGTATAGAAATGTCTAAAATGTCTTGGTAAGCTGAAACATTAAGCTGAAACATTGACTGGAACTAGAGAGCCCAGGCCAAAGCCAGCAAAATAATCCCACAGCGTTATTCCTCCTTCACCAGACTTTACAGATGGCACCATGCAGTCAGACAGGTAACCTTCTCCTGGCATTTGCCAAACCCAGACTTGTCCATCAGGTTGCTAGATAGAAAGGAGTGAATCCTCACTCCACAGAACATATTTCTACTGACCCAGAGTCCAGTGGAGGTGTGCTTTATATCTCACTCCATCTGATGCTTGGCATTGTGCTTGGTGATGTAAGGCTTACATGCAGCTGCTCGGGCACGGAAACCCATGCCATGAAGCTCTCATTTTAATCTCAGAGGCGGTTTGGAACTCTGCAATTATTAAGTCAGCAGAGTGTTGGTGACTTTAATGCACTATGCACCTTAGCACTCGGCAACCCCGGTCTACAACTTTACATGGTCTGCCACTTCATGACTGAGCTGGTGTGGTTCCTAGATGCTTTCACTTTGTAAAAATACTACTTACACTTGATCGTGGAATATCTGCAAGAGAAGAAATTTCACAAACTAATTTGTTACAAAGATGGAATCCTGTTACCATACAGCACTCAAATTCAGTGAGTTTTTTAGAACGACCCGTTCTTTCACAAACTTTGCCCAATCCTTTTGTCCATATAGTGTATAAGGATTTTATTGATGGGCTGCGCAGCTTGCTATTTTCCCACAGTGAACAAATACCCTCGATGTTCTTCCTCTCCATCGCTTTTTCCTCCTTTTCAATGCATCTCCCTTTTATTGTCCTTCCCATCTTTTTCCATCCATCTTTTCCCCTTATTGCTGCAAATGTTCTCTGCACATCTCTTGATCAATGTTCTAACTGCTGCTGTTCGCCCTCCCGATCTTAGTTGGGATATGTTTCGCCCCCACAAGCTGCTGCAGATTGAGGCCTACGGTAGCTCATTAGTGATGGGAGTAGTGGCCCACGAAGAAAGAATAGAAGGAATTTAAAAAATGATGCAGGCAAGACAGGATGAGGCCAAGCAGAGGAGAAATATAATGAGGTAATGACACTGATTTAGTATGAAATATTTGTAGTCTCTGTAGGCTATATAGCTGCCCTTTGTCACTGCTTATTTCTTACAGTTCATTGCAGCAGTGTTGGTGGTATTTTCATAGAGAGATAGGTGGAACTAAAATGTAAAGATTATCTATCATCGTTTTTTTATAATCATGCCCTGTAGTGGTAAACCAGAACCTTTTGAGACAATAGCTAATGACTCTAGCTATCGTGTGCAACTTATTGGAACCAAATATTTTGGAATGAAAAAACTTAATACCAGATAAAGTAGCAATTAGTAAATTACATTTGCGATGTTTTTATAATTATGAAGGCAAATAGACTGAAATGTTAGCATATATTTGATATAATCAGAATAAAGTGGTGAAATTGGCTTTTTTTTTTTTTTTTCTACAGTTTTGTCTCATTTTAGAACCCGACTGCATTATGACCATGTTGGTGGCATGCTGAGGTATCAGGTGCAATTTGAGCCTAACACTCTGTGGTCCAAGCCATCATAGGTGGTAACCTTAACTCTAACCCAATATTTTAGAGAAATTAACAATTAACTTTTTTGGAAAACATGTGAATAGTTTTTGATGTGTACCAGTTAGAATAATACAGTACAGTATAGCACAAAATATAATACTGTGATATATGTGCTATTTGTACAACAGTGTTGCACAGGTGACGCAATGATTCCTATGAATTACATCACTTTTCATGGCTTTTCAAACATTTTCTTCACCAGTTTAAGGTTTTTGAAAGGAACACCAACATATGTTGCTGGTTAGTGTTGTTACTACAAAGTATATCATTAGTTACACTTCATTAGCTTAAGCATTTAACGTTAGCCAGAGCAAATATTTTAGCCTGTGGAAAATTGTTGATTTCATAACGTCAAAGCTGGCTGTTTCACACCAAATGGTAGTGTGTATTTCAGGATACAGTAAGAAGGATGATACTTTGGATGCTGTTAACATGAACTTAAATCTTTAATTCTTAGAACAGATATGGATGTTGTCTCTTTTAAATGGTTCGCTAACGAGGAATTGTTTCTTCCCATGCTCTAAAAAGCATGATAGCATTTTTTGCATATGGCCTTTTGTGAATCAATTATCACTCCTTGGTCACCTTCCTCTAAAGCAAAGTACTTCCAGTACCTGACTCCTGGCTGCCTTTCTTATTAATGAGCTAGCCAGAGCTATCCCAGCCGCTGCACTAGTCGCCATCTTCCACACATAGTTTTTGCTAGGCCATTTTTAGTTTTAAATGTGCTTGTTCAGCATGTAAAGATAGACTAGAACACGCTGCCCCCGTCAGTTCTGGAAGAATTAGAACCTCAGTACATACACTCTGTTCGGTAGTATATGATATTTTTTAAAAAGCAAATATCACTGCATGTAGCGTGGTGGCGAGGTGGTTAGCACTGTTGCCTCACAGCAAGAAGGTCTGAGTTCAAATCTAATAGCCGGCTAACTTAGACCTTTCTGTGTGGAGTTTGCATGGGTTGCATCCGGGAGCTTTGGGGGCTTCCAAAAAAATGCAAAGGGTTAGGTTAATTGGCGATTCTACAGTAAATGGATCGTAGGTGTGAATGGTTACTTGTTGCTCTGTGAGAGACTGGTGACCTGTCCAGGGTGTACCCCACCTTTTGCCTTATGACAGCTGGGATAGGCTCCTGCCCCCTCCCAGGTATTGTAAGTATTGATTCTAGTGACACGTCTAGTGATGACCTTAACTCTAAACCTAGGTAGGCAATTGGAATAGTATATTTTATTTTTTCATTAAAATGAATTTATTAAATTGTTCTCCCAAGTCCTGGCAAGCATTGAATAAAGAAAACAATAATTCTGACACACAGAGTATGCACATTTTTTTCAAACAGCCCAATTTAGCCCCTTTTTTAAAAATACAGGGTTAAGGTTGCCACCAATGATATCTTAGACTTCAGAGAGCTTTCCCAACATCAGTCAAGATGCTGAAAAGCAGGCCAAGCGACAATGACTAAAATAACTTTTTCCCTTTCTTTCCACCTCCCGCAGTATCTATCCTCATGTCTCTACTTCTGCATCCATTTTTGGAGGCAAGTCTCAAAATCCTCTAAACTACACCACTGAACTGAGACACTTAAATATTAAACAGCAATTTTCCTGTCAGTTTTATGGCTTTATTCAATGTACCATCAAAGCATCTCTTTAAAGGCTAATTAGTTCATCTTACAGAAGATCTCTGCTAAAAATACGGACAGTCTTAAGTGGCATCTGCATTTGACAGTAATGTGTTTAACTGCTTGAAATGCATAGATAACGGAGAGAGGGCGCTGAGGTTTCAATCACACGTATTTACATTCATATCAGACAAGTAAAAAGAAAGAAAACAATGTCAGGAGGTTGGAAGCACCATCTAGGCACAGTTTTAATATCTTTATTGATAAATGGACTAAGAGCAACAGACTTATTGTTTAGCACAAACAACCGAAAATATAATAAAACAATACGGGTAACTGTGGTGATAGGTGACAGTAACCCTTGCATATAACCCTCAGTTTGAGAGAAATCTAAAAGGATTTTTAAATCTTTGAAGAGTAGTTTTTTGACTCGTACTACTTAGAATGTTCTGACATTGTTTTACTTTTTACATATGTGATATAATTCTGATTTAAATATATGTTTTCTGACTAATTTTGCACAGCGGGTTGTACTAGTTGATTAGAAGGAAGACAGAATACACGTGTATGAATGAGAGTGAGGCAGGTGGAATGGTGAAGATGCAGGGAGTAGAGGTAGTGAAGGAAGATCAGTTTTAATACCTGGGGTCAACCATCCAAAGCAATAGACAGCCAACAAGGGAAGTGAAGAAGAGAGTGCAGGCAGGGTGGAGACGAGTGTCAGGGGTGCTTTGTGACAGAAGGATAGCAGCAAGAGGGAAAGGTAAGATTTACAAGACAGTAGTGAGGCCTGCTATTGTGTATGGTTTGGAGACAGTGGCACTGAGAATAAGACAGGGGGGCAGAATTGACGATGTTGTGATTTTCGCTGGGAGTGACCAGGATGGACAGGATGCGAAATGAGTACATCAGAGGGACAGCTCATGTTGAGAACTTTGAGGATAAAGTCAGAGAGGCAAGGCTGAGATGGTTTGGACATGTTCAGAGGAGGGATAGTGGATATATTGGACAAAGGATGTTGAAGATGGAGCTGCCAGGCAGGAGGAAAAAAGGAAGACCACTGAGAAGGTTCGTGGATGTAGTGAAGGAGGACATGCAGAGGGCTGGAAGGGTCCTGAACTTTTCCACATTTTATCACATTACAACCTCAAATGTAAATGTATTTTATCTGACTAGGCAAAGAAGAATGGGCAAAAATTTCAGTCTCTAGATGTGCAAAGCTGGTAGAGACAAACCCCAAAAAACTTGAGCTGTAAAGTATTGACTCAGAATGGCTGAATACATATGCACACCACACTTTTCAGTTTTTTATTTGTAAAAATATTTTTAAAATAAAAAAAAACCATGAATTACTATTAAAAACAAATTATTAAAAACACATTTGTAATAAATGAAGTTTTCACAGGACTTCTCAGAGGACCTGATGACCCGAGAGTTCTCAGTGTTTTAGGCACAAGGCACAGTAAATTTGAAATGTAATTAGGTCCAAGTCCATTTAGTGCTTTAGAAACTAATATAAGTATAAAATTCTTTGACACACATTAAGACAGTGTAGGGACTTGAGAATAGGAGCAATATCCTCCACCTTTTCTGGTGTTTTCTGGTGTTGGTTAAAATTCTGGTTGCAGCATTTTGAATGAGCTGTAGCTGCCTGACTAAGTTTTTTTTCCTATTAAGACACATAAAGACACTATTACAATAATATGACCTGCTGAAGATAAAAAGTGTCAACCAGTTTTTTTTATATGTGCTTTAGATAAAAGTCCTATATCTTTTGGCATATTTTATGATGGTAATAGGCTGACTTTGTAATTGTCATCATGTGGCTTTCAAAATTTAGGACAGAACCCATAATTGCACAAGACCTATGCTTTTAAGATAGGACACGACTTTTAGTCTTTGTTCTTTGGGGCATCTTCTCTCTAAAAAAGAATGTGGTAGAACAGCTTAGTTAAGTTGCATCTGAACAAACCGCAAAACTTTATAAACAATGGCCTTTGGATAGATGAGACCACAGTGGAGATGTTTGGCCATAATGCACAGCGCCATGCTTGACAAAAACCAAACATAACATAGCATAGCATATGAACCAAACACCTCATAACCACTGCCAAGCACGGTGCTGGAGGTGTAATGATTTGGGCTTGTTTTGCAGCCACAGGACCTGAGCACTTTGCAGTCACTAAGTCAAGGCAATGCCATCTGTCTGACCGCTGAAGCTTGGCCAAAATGGGTCATGCAACAGGACAATAATCCCAAGCACACCAACAAATCCACAACAGAATGGCTGAAAATATAAAAGAATTTAAAGACCTTAAGAGAGCTGTGCATGAAGGAATGCCCACGCACCTCCATGAACTAACAGAAAAGAAAAGACTGTGCCTAAATTCTTCTGCAGCAATGTGAGAGACTGAAAGTCAAAGAGAAAACAAAGACTCAAATTGTTGCTGCTAAAGGTCAATCTACACGCTATTCAATCATTGAGTGTACTCAGTTTTATTATGTTACATTAAAACAAGTGATTCATATTCATTCTATAAGCAGCTTTTAGCTTTTAATTGGTGAAGATGCCATGTTGTGACACACTGGCTGGCGTCTTTGCTTTCGTTCTGTGGTTTTGTTAACTATCAAAATTCCCCCCAAATCCACATGACTAAAGTTTATGCAACTGGTAATTTTAAATTCATGATCAAATTATCGTTAAGGCTTGTCAAATCCCATTTAAGATATTTTATGATGCAAAGACGGAAAAGTCTGATTGTTGCATTTTAGACCTTTTAAGACTTTAATGACCCACAGAAACCCTGCAGCATACTTAAATAGCTGCATCTTTGCAGCATTAATATTGAACTGGTGTGTGTTCTCCTGAGATATGGCTTCAAGGCCATAACTCCCCCCCTTCTTTACACCATGGGTAGCAAAAGCAGGGAAGGCCATTACAGGGAAATGAAGCAGCCAAAGCATCTCATTCTGAACAATGCAGCCTGAACAACTCATTCAATCATAAAGCACCCTTTGGAGGCATCATCTCTAATGCAGCCATTACCTGTTCCTCTAAATCTATTAACTCAGTTATTCTGTTTCACTGAATTCATCATACTACCTCTGTTTGATATGGAAATGGCGCTTTGGAAGAAATTCATTTCAAGCTGAAATTTCTTTCATTTGCTAATGTGACACGTTTGTTACGTAATGACTGATAACACCCAGTTAAAGGTAGCGGTGGTGCCATTTTTCAGGAATAGTGATGACTTAAGATAGCATTGGCATTCAGTATCAACATGCTTTGTCATGGAGGATAAATGTATGAAGCCACTCTAAATCCTTGAGCTCCATTCTTGTTTCTGTTAAATGGTTAAATTAATTTAATTGTGTGTTGTGGTTCATTGAGGCATAATGCTACTTCACTGCAGAAAAGCTTCAGTGGAAAGTGCTACAATGTTTTCACTACACCCTTTTATTTACACTGCTTTCCGCCTTGATGTTAATTGATTTGTGTCAGCTGCCTTTTGTGATGAAGGCTGGTTGTTTGCAGTGTTGAATGGTTCTGACAGCTTTGTTTCTCTTGACATCTTACTTCCCATTCATGAATTGATAAATTCATTTGTCTTCCCAAACATTTCTCCATTTTTCACTCAGTCGTGCTTGCATAAGCCCCCCCCATCTTATTTTACGTCTCAATACTTCCTTTCCCTGGCCTCCCCCCTCTAGTTACTTGTCTCAACCACCAAGCCTTCTTTCTTTTTCATTTTTAGCATCCTGTGGTTTTTCTCCATGCTGTGGAAATGACAAACTGTCAGTTCCACTGGGAAGAATGGGGGGGGGGTCTGCGGCTGGTTTCTGGACCCAGCTGGACCTTCGAATCACCCTCTACACCAGATGGGCCTGGCAGATTGCACTGGGCTCATTCCAACCACCAGCTCATTTGTACTGATTGTCTGAATTTTCTTGCTCTCCCATTATGGCCATAATGAAAGCTGAGACTGGGGCCAAAGTTAAACAAAATAAACATCAATAGCTTTCTGGGGGGCAAAGTAGCACTTCTCTTGCAAGAACTACTGAGCTGTCTTGGGAAAGACATTTGTCATATTCAAAAATTAAATTAGTCTGGTACTTCTACCAAAAAAAACTATTGGATGGATTGCCACAATATTAAGTATAGCAGTTGTAATGTAGCACTGATCTCGAGATCTTAAGTTTCAATTATCTGTTGAAATGGGTCTAAGTCATCTTATGTGACAACCCCAACCGTAACCCTAGACAATCAGAATTTTATTTTGGTTGTCATTAAATTGTTCTCCCAAGTCTTGGCAATCAGGAAATAAAGAAAGTAATCAGTCTATCTGACACACATAAAAAAATATTTTGTTTTTTCCCCTAAAATCAAACCCATTTAGCCTTTCACTAAAATACAGGGTTAGGGTTACCACCTATGATTGCAAACAGCTAACAGATAGCCAAGGCATTCTTTACAGACATCGGGGGTTGTAAATAATGAATTTTGTTGATCCACTGACTTTTTCATCTAGCACTGTCAAAAAGTTTACAATTTCTGTTTTGAACAGCCATTCAGTCTGATTGCATTCCTCTATCAAGGCTAAATGTCTCCCTCTGCACTGTGCATGAGAGGAGTTCCTAGATCCAGAAGGTTTTCTGAATCTGTAGCAGTTTGTGATATTTTCCGGAGAATGTCATAGTTTTCATTATTATATGTATTTGTGAAGACAAGAATGGCACAATTTTGCCAGATTCTGCAATAGTAAAGACTCTTTCCAAAGAATTCCTGGATGTGGGTCTGGACTGACTCCAGGAGTAAATTGCTTTTAACCTGGGTCAAGCTCCAGCTCTTTTCAAATTTTCAGATTTTCCATTACTTTTTGAGTAACTGGCTAAGAACCTGAAGCAATAAAAGAACCTCCTTGGTGGGGGTGATAAAAGCTCTTAACCTCCAAAAATCTTTTAGATTTGGTACTGACATCCAAAATCCCTTTAGCCTCAACTGTGATAACTTAGCACCTCCAAAAAACTCATGCAGTGCCAGCCTCAGGTCCAAATTTTAGCTTAAGTGATTCGTTGGTTAAACGCTATATTCTGGCAAACATGTAGTAATGTGCAAAAGTCTTGAGCTACCTCTCATTTCTTTTCATTTTATTTCCAACGAGACACTCAACAGCATCAGTACTCCAGGCTTTCTAAAGGTCAATTTTCTTCCGAAATTGGCTGCTTTTCACTCATTTTCAGTCCAGTCCATTATTTTTATAAGCCACACTGAAGTATAAATCACTCAAACACAAGGGATGAAAAAGTGTTGTCTAGACATAACAGACAACTTAGCAAAGAACCAGTTTCAAATTGTATCTTTAGGCACTTTGTTACAAGCAGCCTGTTGCAAAAACACAGAACTCATTCCCATTTCTTGAGTTGAATCTATGAAAAAGCCAAAGATAGCACAGTTTGATGGGAAGAGAGAAGTATTACACCAACAAGGTAATTCCCAAAGCGCTATTATCCAAAAGCGCGGCATATCTTGACATGGTATGCAATGTGTCCTTAATAAAAAAAATTTAAGGAAAAGGACAAGTGGAGGACAAAAGAAGAAGAAGTGGCAGGCCTAAAAATCTACCTACAGCAGAGAAACAGTAACTGAAAGTCATGTTCTTGAGAAATAGGAAAAAACTCCAGCAAAGACCTGACACAGGACCTGAGCGATGCATCCTGCCCTTCAGTTGATTAATCTATTGTCTGCCAAAGTCTCCTCAAAAATGGTCTCAGTGGAAGGGCAGCTGTCAAGAAATAATTCTTAAGGAAGGGGAACAGGGAGAAAAGCCTCAGGAACGCAAAATTTCACAAGAATTGCACTGAAAATCAGTGGCATCTGGTCTTATGGAGCGATCAATCCAAGTTTGGGATCCTCTTGACATAGAAAGGAACACAAGGCAGCCAACATTCAAAGAAGAGCTTTGGAAAGTCCTTCAAGAAGCCTGAAGAACTATTCCTAAAGACTACTTACAGAAATGACAAGAAAGCTTGGCTAAGAGAGCTCGGGCTGTGTTGAAGAATAAAGGTCTTCATTGCAAATATTGATTTTCAAGCAAGTTAGAATAAAACAAACTCCCTTTATTTCCATTTGTTTGTGGACATTTCAATAAATCGCTGAACCCATTTCCCATTTTCCAAGCATAATATAAAGAAAAGAGGAATAGCTCAAGAGTTTTGCACATTACTGTATATGCAAACAAGTTTGGTGAAGCTTCTGAAAATATGTAACTTTGTATGTTTTTATTCATGAAGAGGGGTATGATCTTATCACCTCAAACAAAACACCTAAGCAGCATTTAAGAGATGTCATGAGAAAAGGAGGTTACTTTTTCCAGCACCCTTGGTGATGTATTGCTAAAGTGTTCAAGGAACCAATATGAGGCACAACTGTTTGTCAGATTGTAATTGTGACTTAAATGAAAATCAGAGCACATTTCATGTTTCGTTATTGGTCTACATTTTTGCAGCCAACCTGTCTGTTTTCTAATTATACCAGGTATGACTTACTAACAACATGGCGAAGCTGTGTATGTGTCAGTCTCCAACAAACACAAGCAGGAATGGCAGTGAATTATGACTCATTGTGTCTTGTGTAGTGGCATAACCGGCAGTCTGAAGGCTCTGTTGTCTGCACTAGCAGGCCGTTAACTTGACATTTTCTTGTAGACACTTTTCAATATAGCACCTTATGTGCTCAATTCAGCAGATGGCAGCGGAGCTGCTCAAGTGACAGAGAGCATTGGCTACCGAGAAGAGTTCCAAAGAAATCTAATGTGTAACCAATAATGAATGTGACTGGGAACATATGTGCTCAGTTAATCATCCATGTAGAGATGAAAGAAAATACTGAAGAAGTATTCTCAACGGGATTGTGAGAGCTCATCTTCAATTAGAATTATCGTTTTTAAATGACTGACTTGAACTCGCCATCCTTTTGAATACATACTGATCTATATACTGTAGAGCAAATTGTTTACTTTGGATTTGTTCACTATTACCTGACAATGCTCTGAAATGGAAGAGAGACCTCTGACTGGTGGATCTTTACATTTCAAACTCTGAGTCATGAAAAACTGTCCATTAGTCCACAGCAATAGACAGCTTTCGTGACAGCTGCATTTGGGCAGCATCCCCTCCCCTGGTCCTGCCTGTCAGACCGAATGAGCTTTATTTAAAAGTCAGCAACAGAAGGACAACTCAGAGAAGCTGGTTCGAGGCTCCCTCGGTGCCTTGTTAAAGATCAGTGAGGCCAAACCGTTGCACTGACAGATCAGAATAATGCTGGGCAACTGGCCAGTCACACACATGCACATGTGCCTGCGTTCACACACTTAGGAAAAATTGGTACAGGTACTCACAGATAACACATGCAAACCTCTGGGTACATGCAAAAGCGAGCACACGCCCATATATAAAAGACAGAAGCAGCTACACAGGTTTCCATCCATCTCCCATCACATTTCTATGCTGCTGAACAGATCTGCGTTTGAGATAATACCTGCACAGCATGTGTGTGTCCCTGTGTTCTACATCTACACCTGCTCATTGAGATCGGCCTGAGGCAAACTGTTATCAGTACTCAGTGGGGCTGTTCGAGATATAACAACTACACACACATACACCCTCACAAACACACGTGGGAATAGCTCAGAGCTGGCCCCCCTTCTCCTCATTCCCCGCTGTGTAAGTGGCAGGCTTATTTTCCCACCCAGTGGTTAGCCTCTCGCTTAAGAGAACCTGCACACAGTGCCAAGCCTCTGGCAAATGCCTGCACACACTCACACACCTCCATGTTTCCATCACTTCTGAGGATATCACTTTGACTTTCTTAATAGTAACCTTCACTAATGCTTGCAGAACCTAAACCTAACCTCAAATCAAGCCTCCACATTGGCAAAAATTGATTACAATAAAAAAGGACTTGCTTTTTGTCCCAAGAAGAGAGGAAACCGGAACCAGTGTCGTGTCCTGACAACATGAGAAATACAAGCAGAAATACAGAAACACACACTCCACAGTCTATCGAAGCAACTGCAACTTTGCAATCCCAACAGGAATGGGAGAACAACAGGGAGCAGGGTGCTTGCTGGTGTCAATCACACATTTTTGAAGAAAACAAAGGCAATGAAATGTCAGTCAGAGCAGTCTGGCTGTGTCAGGAGAAAATAGAGGGTAAAGAAAACGTTGTCAGTCATAATCAAGAGGTTCACACACGCACACACACACAAATAGAGGAATCGTACCGTGAGCATCGCGGTAGTAGGCATGTGTGACGCTCCGAAAACGCTCCTGTCCAGCAGTGTCCCAAATCTGAGAGAGAAGGTAGAAAGAGAGGCATTAACGGAACATCAGTTACCATAATGAGAATGTCCATGATAAGCAGTCACAGAAAAAATATTTTTTGTTATTAACTGCATTTGCTTCTTCATGTGATCCCATGTTTCTCCTTTTCTGCTACACAGTACTGTAACTTTTATCGCTCTCCAAAACAGCTTGCACACTGTTAAATGAATCCCCAGCATGTGATTAATGGTTTTTCTCCCAGCTTTCTTCCTCTTTTTAAAAGTTCAATCTCCCTTCTTTTTAATATTTTCAGCTCAATTCAAGTTTAATTAATTTGAAGTGATGTGGAAAAACCAATTAAAACTGATCAAACATATTAGGAATGCAATCCCTACAGGTGACCCCGTCATCATCCAAGAAATGCATGTCAAGTCAAGAAAACAGACATTAATGACAGTAGCTCATTCAGCAAACAATCCCTCACAATTCACAGGTTCTTGTGATGTGGGAAGTACAGAAAGAAAGTAATATGTTTTCTCATCATTGGTTGGCTCTATTGCACAAACTAATGGGAATTAAATTCCACCGAGAAGTTAAGGAGGCTCTCAAACAGTCATATTCAGGACAACAGACTTAGTTCTTGACCAGGCCTAACCTAGCTTAAGACATTATTATGCCATATATAAACCTAATGATGACATTTATGCATAGATACCAGGGGGACACATGCAAACACGTATTTTAAAAACATTACAATCTAGATCAATACTGTTAGGAATAGTGATTATTATGAAATGAAAACATGCCTATAAAACAAAAACGGTGCCCTTGACCCTAAACAATTCTGACCAGTACTCTAGCAGTAGTGATTCTTGTGAAAATGGAAATGTGCCCTTAACGTAAAAAATATGATTTTCAGTTTGACTGTGAGCTCAGTTTAGGTGAAGACCCTTCAGATGATCATTGTGTGCAAATTTCAGAGAAATCTGACTAACAATCTTGAAGGAGCAGCAATTCTCGTCAAAATGAAAAAGTACCCATAAAACAACAAATGTGACCTTGACCTTGACCTTGAGCACAATTGGGGTTAAGACTCTTTAGGTGATCACTGTGAACAAGATTGATTAAATTCTGACCAATACTCTTGCAGAAGTAGTGTTTCTGGTGAAAATGGAAATGCACCCTTAGAGCAAAAAAAAATAATCTTGAGCTTGACCATGAGCCTAGTTTGGATGAAGACCCATTAGATAATCACTGTGTGCAAATTTCAGGAAAATGTGACTAACACTCTAGAAGGAGTAGCAATTTTTATCAAAATGGCAAAGTACCCATGAAACAACAAATGTGATCTTAACTTTGAGCATAGTTGTGTCGAAGATCCATTAGGTCATCACTGCATGTAAGTTTGATCAAATTCTGACAATGTAGGAAGAGTAGAGGTTCTTGTAAAATGTGACGGACAGATTGATAGTTGGCAGATGCCATGCTATGCTATTAGCATCTATCCTATCAAACGGATAAGCCAAAAAAAGGATAAAAGAAAAAAATCTGATGCTGATAAGGATATTTTATCATATGTACCCATCTTTGTGTGAGTGCACTATAAAGCAAATAGTACTTTATTTTAATAATAAGTCATCACTAAGCTTTAGGACTTGGTTTGGGAACCAGAGAGTTACCGAGGGCTACCGGTTCGACTCACTCAGAGCACTATATGTATGCAGGCTGGAAGCTGAAACAAGAAACGTTTCCAAGAGCTGCTGGTTCAAGGCCCGCATGGACCACTATATATGGAGGGTGGACTGCAAGCTGGAGAGGTGTCAGTTCACCCTCCTGAGCACTGCTGAGGTGCCCTTGAGCAAAGCACCAAACCTGTACAAACTTCCTGGCGCCCTTCATGGGCAGCCTCCTCGCTCTGTCGCCTCTCCACCAATGCATGTCTACTGGTTCTGTCTGTGCATGCGTGTGTGTATGTCAGACCTGCATGTAACTTGTGTATGTATAACAGCGGAATGCAGAACTTGAATTTGAATTCCCCTACTTGTGGGATTAATAAAGGTCGTCTTTCTTTCTTTTGTTCAACATAGCGTTTTAGTTTTATAGAATGCAACGTCAGTGCTTTACATTTTTAATGGCCCCCATTGGTTAACAGTTGCATTAGGCAGCTTTTTTTTTTGCCCGGTACAGATAAAGTTCTAAACTAAGCCACTGACTAACTGAAGTTTTTTGCAGGTAAAAAAAAAACCATGTAGTTGAACCAGGAGCCAATGAAGAGCAAAAAGGTAAAAGATAAGTGAATATCAGAAAATAACTCAGATAAAATGCTTCATGTACGCTGATTGCATCATGGTATAATTGACTGTTACCACATGACTAGAAAAGAGAGTAACTCAATGAAGACACAGCAACTTGCTGTGCTGCCACCAAGTGGCCAAAAAGTTTAACCTATGCAGCTTTAATCAGTATTACAGGATGGAAAGACAGGTAAAAAGACGGTGACTCATTTTAATTATCAGCGCCACAGGGGACCATACTGGCAACAGCTTAAACTCTGTAGTGATATTTTCACCAATACTGTACACTCTTTTTGAAAGCTAAGGTGCGTACAAGTTTCATCAAACTAATTGATGAACTCTCACCTGAAATATGGCATTTGACAGACAGAGAAATGGCTGAACACGGGTGGATTAAAGATGGGAAAGATGAAGAGAGAGAGGACACCGGCATTGTGTAACAGAGGTGCAAAACTCATCAGACAGTATCTAATGCGGTTTTTGAACGACCAAGATTCATTGGCCTCTCTGCCTGCCTGTGCCTCTCGCTGATAACTTCCAGGCTTGATAATCTGATGGAAAGTCGGCTATTCCCTCTAGTGTCTTCAGTCAGGCAGAGCAGCAGGCTAATTGACTGATAGAGATTAACTGAGGCCTCATTAAGCAGTCCTTTGCGCTTTTTGCCCCTCCCACAGCAGGAAATGAAGATGTATGGGAGGTATTTACAACCGGGAAACAGTTCCTGGTGACTTTTATTAAATCAGAACCCTCACGTACACTTGGAGAGGAATAAAAGCAGAATTAAGTTTGATAGAGACTGTGAATTTGATTCTTACCTGCAGTTTGACCTTCACAGCGTCAATGCTCATAACTTTATTCTGAAAGACAAAAGCGAGAGAAATCATAAATGGTGAACACAAGTGCAAATGTGCAGACATAAAAAGCCAGGCAAAAAGAGGAAGAAAAACAGCAAACTACGATGAGGGCGTTTGGTACAAGTGCATAAAAAAGCTCTTTGGAAGAATCCAGAGGCATCAGAGTGAGACTAAATCATACTTTCAGGTACTGCTGAGAGGACGTGCTTCTTTCTAAAAGGAAGAATTGGATAAGTAAATCAAGCTGTATGTATGCAGAGGCCGGTGTATTAACAGTTGTGACCACAGTTGTTGTAATAAGGGCTTGGCCTCTGCTGCGGGGCTCTCTTTTATCACTGTTGACGGCATGCTGTACTATCTATAGCTCTGTGGTAATACGTACGCACATACACCTTTTGTTATTATGAAGCCCTTTGTTTCAGCGAGTTACATCATTTACCAGCATGATGACTGTCAAACACAGTGCGTATGCAAACATATGCAGAAGCTTTTCCGTAGTTTTGCCATGGCACTTTACAGAACAAGAAATTGGTTTGGCTGGTTTTTAATGAGACTAAGTTAATCGTCAGCGATTGCAGCGTCTCCTGCATTATGTTCTGTTGTTCTTTTAGATAAACAGGGAGCAGAGCTAAATTTTCCATCTACAGTACTGTGCAAAAGCTTTGAGCCACCTCTCATTTCTTTATATTTTGTTTCCAAGGAGCCAGACTTTCTTTGTGCTTTTGAAAGCAGTTTTGAGCAACAGTTCTCCAGACTTTCTGAAGGTCTTTAAAACTTTTCTTTGGACATTGGCTGTTTTTTCACTCATTTTCAGTCCAGTCCTTGTAAAGCCTCGATCCCAGGTATGCGAAAGTGATGACAAATCATACGTACTTGATTGAATTCACTGAGTGGCATTGTGATTTGAAAGACTTTGTTAACACCTTGTATTGTTGTGACAGCTGGGGTGCCAATTTTGAAATTTTCAGCACTTCTGTAAACCTTTACAACATGTTGCAATGGTGCGGTTTATATAAATGCATCCTAATCTTTTGTAACTATATCGCGTTGGAATGGCAAATTTTGACTGGATGACATGTCATGAATATTCACAAAGCAGTTGTGAGGCAGGCAGACACGTCACATCATGAAAGTCATAAATACCTCTTGACACGTCATGTGAATTTGCAACATTTTCTGTTTCCTAAATTATTCTACGAGGAGTGTTAAATGCATCATAACCGTTTACTAGCCATTTCGTAAAAACTCCCCCAATGACCTGATGCAGGACTTGAGAGATGCATCTGGCCCTTCAGTTGATCATCTACTGTTTGCAAAAGTCTCATCAGAAATGGTCTCAATCGAAAGGTGGCTTTCAAGAAGGCATTCTTAAGGAAGGGAAACGGGGAAATAAAGGCTGAATAAAGGTATGTTAAATTACACAAGAACCAGACGGAATCAGTGACAAGAGGCCACACATCACTTTTGGGGTGATGAATCCAACTTTAAAATGTTTGTTTCAAACTGTCATGAATGTACAGTGTAGCTCACAGTGAGTCTCTACAGGCTCTGTAGAACACGGTGGAAGCTCTGTCATGGTTTGGGGCTACATTTCAGCCAGTGGTCTCAGGGATCTTGTCAAAACTGATGAAATTGCGAATGCAGAAAAGTAATGTCAGATTTTGAGCCACCATGCAATACCATCTTGAAAAAATCTGACTGACAACAGCTTCATTTTTCAACGAATGAGCCCAAGCACACAACAATACACACTGCAATTTCCCAGCTTGAGATCAATAAAGTATATCTATCTCTCTATCTATCTATAAAAATATACCTGAATAGTCTTGGACTGGCCTCCTCAGAGCTCAGTCCTCCCCAGAGCTCAACATTATTGAAGCAGTGTAGAATCATCTTGGCAGAGAATGGAACAAAAAGCAGCCAGCATCCAGAGAAAAGCTTTGGAATGTCCTTCAAGAACCCTGGAGAACTATTCCAGAAGACAAGAAAATGTACCTACAAGATTGTTGGCTGTGTTAAAGATTGGCAAAGGAGATGCAGAATGCTTAAAAACAGTGGAGATGCCCCCCCCACCTGACCCCTCCATCCCCACCCAAAAAACATTGCATAACTGGATAGTTGTATAGTCTTTGTACAACAATTTAAGAATGTGGTCATCCCAAATATACATTCAAGCTTGTTAGAATTGTACAAACTCTGTTTTTGCCTTATGTACTGTATTTCCATTTATATTTGCATGTTTCAGTAAACTGTTGCGCCTATTTCCAATTCTCCAATCAAAATATAAAGGAATGAGGGGAGGCTTGAGACTTCTGCACAGAACTGTATTATTACAGGGGATGTGATAATGCCGGCAAACATGATTTATTTGCACACTTCTTCGGCGAGGAAATGATGGAAATCTCAGCAATCCTTTCTGTTGCGTTTCACACAAATGAAAGTAAAAAATACATCAAGGAAGCTGATGTCCAGCTGGTTCAAACCCCCCAAAACCTTTTATACCTTTTATACCTTTGCAAATGTGTATACCTTTCCTACATATATCACTGTCCACCATATGCTTGATGGCATGTTGCTGCCATCTCCGAACCTTAATCTCTGTGCACTTTATACAGTTGCTCCACCCTGACTTTTACTTGCCCCTCAGGACAAAGAAGAACAGGCTGGGAGATTTGCTGCATGCAAATGCTACAGGCACATACACTCCATACACTGTTCCTTTGTTGATGAGCCCACATAATTTGGTATTCCGCGGCACACTTTGAGCACTCTGTGGGGTGAAACTCTTGAGAGTTTTGCTGCTGGATAAGCAATATCAGTTGTTTTTGCAGCAAAAATAAAATCCAATGAAAACAACTGGTTTCTAAATAGAAGGGGATGACTTTAAGAACTTTGAGTTTTTGACTTCTTAAAGGTGTCACAAGAGAAATAAACTCAGGAGAAGAACTGAGTTGGATTAATTGTATTTATCCGTGTGCTCGAGGTCAAGAAATACTGAAAAAGGTGACATTATAAACATATTCTCCCAACTGAAGCTCATCTTTAAAGAACATTATTAATACAATGTAGCAGGAGATAAGAAAAAGATTTGTTAAACTGAAATACAGGGGGAGTCTTGGTCACGCGAATACAACTATTGGTTAGGTCCAGCACTTGAGGGCTGATGAAAACTAATCAATACGTATCAACAAGAAGCTTCACATCTGTCTATTTCGGGCTCACCACTGAACTCCGGGACTCTAACGTCTCCCCCTTTGAAAAGACGTGAAATATTTTGGCTCCTACAACAGCTTGAAGTATATTGCAGAAACATGGGAGAAAGAGTCTGCCCCCTTACAAAGAATCTATAAGAAATAGCACAGTTGGCTGCTTAGAGGCATGCACTTATTGAAAAAGCTTAGTCAATACATGGTTGTGTGAACCCCTTTCAAAAAACTCTTCTCCTTCTCTCTTCTGTAACTTAGTAATCCTGTATCAGTGCATGGCTGTATCTACTCTTGGAGGATATGTGACTGTGGTGGTACTAACTTTCATAGTTTGTGGTTTTAGTGCTGTTAATTCTCCATTTAAGTGAAAGGATTTCTGTTTTTTTTATGCTCATGTTTTCGATCAACTGTCTTCCACAAACAGACGCAGTCAGTTTGCATCTGTTCACATTACAGTCAGGGCTATGCATATGCAGATATACTCACCGGACACTTCTTTAGGCATACCTGTTCAACTGCTTATTTAACACAACTGTCTGATAAACATTACTAGCTGCAAAGTTATCCCACTCAAACACACCGACTGAACTGTTCCACACGATCTGCTCGACCCTGTAGTGTATTTTTACATTTTATATCCTATTTTTCTTTTATTCTGTATTTTTTCTTGTTTTGACTGTCTAATGTTGTTCAGCAAATCACAACAGAGACAAGTGCTTCTCTCCAAGCCAGGCAGCCACATAAAATATAGATGTAGCTTTTGTAGCAATCACCTGCTGGTTTATGGAATCATTTTTCAGCCTCATGTTTAGCATTTTGGCTGTTATTATCTTGGTTGTTGGAAATCAAAAACTAACATCGAGCATCTATTTTAGCCTAAATGTGAACATAATAGTACAAAACAATTATGACATATTCAGTAGGACTCAAAACTTTCAACTGAGACCATAAACTTAATTTTACAATGCTTACTGAGGTCATAAATCAGAAGAGAAGTGGGGTTGTTTTCTTATATACTTCATAGCATCTGACTTCTTTGTGCAAACAGAGGAGTCAATACTCAAGTGATCTGTGGCACTTAAATGGTGCTCAGTTGGAACTAAGGGGCTTCCGCTGCATAGCCCATCTGCTTCAAGGTTTGATGTGTTGTGTATTCAGAGACGCTCTTCTACGTACCTCGGTTGTAACGAGTTACTGTTGCCTTCCTGTCAGCTTGAAGCAGTCTAGCCATTTCTGTCCAGAGAACTGCCACTTACTGGATCTTTTTGGACCATTTTCTATAAACCCTATAGGTCAGTAGTTGCTGAACTACTCAGACCACCCCGTGTGGTACCAACCATGTTCAAAGTCACTACAATCACCTTTCTTTCCCATTCGGATGTTTGGTTTGAACTTCAGCAGGTCATGACCATGTCTATATGCCTAAATGCATTGAGTTGCTGCCATGGCTACATTTCCTAAAGAAATGGGGAAAAGAATGCCAAATAACCTGTGCAAAATTTATTATACAAGTCTAAATCCAATGCCAAGCTATTTAGTGAGCTAGCTAGCTAGTTAGGGGCCAACCGACTAACTAGCTTACTTAGCAAAACCTCCTAAAACCACCATAAGAAGCTGATGCTAACTAGTTAGCAACCTACACCAGATGCCAGATAACCTGTGTAAAATTTATTATACAAGTCTAAGTCCAATGCAAAGCTATTTAGTGAGCTAGCTAGGGGCCAATCGACTAACTAGCTTACTTAGCAAAAACTCCTAAAGCCACCATATGAAGCTGATTATAACTAGTTGGCAACCTACACATGATAAACAAAAGTTGTTATTCCAAACAACAAAGGTGTTGGTTGCTAGCAACTATTAAGCCTGCTTTGTCAACCTCAATCTGAAATCCAGGACCTGTCAAACATAACCTAAAATATTAAAAAGTAGCCGTGTGGGAAAAAATTAATACAGCATTGTGATATTTTGTGCAGCAATATTTTATCGATAGAAGCATACCAAATATCAATATCCTACTGTAAAAATTGCAAAAAAGAATTAACTGTTTTACTACGAGAATAATAAAATCAGTTGTTTTTTCAATGCACCTATGTAATCTACGTATATTTTCAAATGTTTCAATTGCTGAAGGAGCTAATGAAGGCAAATGTGTGGGAACACAAATCCCTCCCACCGTGGAAGGGTTGCATCAAGAAGGGCATCTGATGTAAAACCAAATAACCATTGCTCATTAATCCACCGTGACGAGCCCTTGGAGAAAACACAAGGAAGTAACTGAAGGTGTATAATTTATGCAGGCATTTCCATCTTCCTAGCAACAGGCACTTTCTCCAAGGGTCCTGCAGAGCCAGGGGTTGTAGACTGTACAGTGAAATTGTTGGTCTTTCCATTTGCTGATGGATGGATGTTTGTGTAGATTTAAGGGCCAGCATATGAGCAGGAGGCTTCTTGCTTTTAGCAACCAGCACCACTATAACAAAAACGAATATTACAGGTAAAAAGCAACAATTCAGTGTGTCCACAAGTGATAGTTGGTCAAAATATCCACATCAAAATCTCAGACAAAGACCTAAAGGACAAATCTTCTGAGTCACAAGTGAAACAGCAAAGGAGCCGACAGCTGAAATGTCTGATCTGTTGCTCTAGTTTTAGCTGCTGAAAAATTGAAGTTATGATTGCTTTCCACCTGCAGATGAAAAAGCCTTTTTCATTGAGGTGGCATCTCCTGACTCTCAATCACAGCTAACCACCGTGGGCAGGCTGCCATGTCAGACAGCAAGAAGACCCGGCCAGTAATGAAAGAAAGCTACAGAAGACAGGAGGGCCAGCAGTCTCATAAGCTAAAAGCATGCCATCTTACAACTAAGAAACCTAAAAAACCAAGATTCCATTACACATAACATAACATCTTCTGGTGAATTAGTCTGAGAGCCACAAATCAAAGGCTGGCAAATGTGTAGACATTCACTTTAACCGTGCATGTATGGAAATAAATAGAAGTAATGCCTAAATATTTGTGACAGCAACACAAGATATGCAATACATATATTATATGTGTGTGTGTGT
>VUQH01056496.1:29087-39153 GCA_015106775.1 Etroplus canarensis | reverse complement strand
GCGTGCACCAGCTCAAGCTCTTTCCCCACCAGAGAGGTGACGTTCCACATCCCAAGAGCCAGTCTAGCCAGCCGAGGATTGGGCCGCCAAGGTCTCCGCCCTGGACCGCCACCCAATTCACATAGCACCGGACCCCCATGATCCCCCCTGCTGCCCCCGCGACCCGGACCCCCGGAAAAGCGGTAGACGACGAGACGAGACGAAATTCATTAGCAGTTTCTGAGCAGATTTTGACATAACTTAGTCCAAAGCAGTCTAAGACTACGCACAGTGGCTTGCAAAAACGTTCACCGCCCTTATCAGGTTTTCCATTTTTTTGCATTACAACATTTTATTTAATTTAATGTAATTTTTGGGAGGAGGATTTGATATAGTGGACCTACACAAAATAGCCCAAATTGGTGAGTGAAATACTACTATTGCTACTACTACTTCTACTACTACTACTACTAGTAATAATAATAATAAAAAGAAAAGACTATAATAGGAGAGTAAGACTGATCTTAAGAACTGAGCTCAGTGGCAGAAACAAAATAGGAGCTACCAATAGTCTTGCAGTCCCAGCTGTGCCACATAGTTTTGGCATCATTGACTGGAAAACATTGGAACTGAAAAAGATTGACACAAAAACACGCAAACTGTTGAACATGCATAAGATGTTGCATTGCTAAAGCAGATGTGGGTAGGCTGTACATCCCAAGAAAAGATGGAGGGCGGGATCTGATCAAAGTAGAAAGAGCATTCAAAACAGCAACAATAGAGCTCAATCACGATTTGAAGCAGGTGCTTGAGCACGAAAGAACTAAAGACAAAAATTTAGTAACCATGAGTGCTAATACATTTAAAAGGGAAGTACCAATGCCAGAGTTTGAGAATAATGAAGATAAACCTGAGTTTTAGGGCTTTGGCATTTTGTGAAGCTGATTTAAGTCCAAGATGAAATCAATGAAAGAAGGAAAGTGGAAAAACAAAGCATTACATGGGCAGTATCCAAAGATCCTTGAGAAGCCACATATAGACACATTCACCACCAACAAATGGTTATTAAATAATCTGAAAGGTGAAACAGAGGGACTACTAGCAGCAGCTCAAGACCAGAAAGTAATATGTGGTCAGCAAGTGGAGAGCAGAATGTGTTCACTGCATGAAGAGACAGTAGCACAATAAAGTTGAGGCGTACCTTCACTGGAGCATCTGTAAAGATGATGATATTGAGGTTACAGACAGGTGGTACGAGCAAGAGCCAGAGGCTGCGGTGCATAATAAAGACAACAGCATCACCATCATGTGGGACATGCCAGTCAATACTGATAGAACTATAACAGCGAACAGACCAGACATCATCGTGAAAGACCCAGTGAATTCCACCTGTAAACTGATGGACATGACAGAAACACTGCAGTAAAAAAATAGAAAAGAAAAGCAAGTACAAAGATCTAGAACTAGAAATACAGAGAATGTGGCAGATGAAAACTGAAGTGATTCCCGTGGTTGTTGGTACGCTTGGTACAATAAAGATGGGGATGGTAGAAAACATCAAGAAAGTATCAGCGAGAGCTATAGTGACTGAGACCCAAAAGATCAGCATGCTGGGATCTGCAAGAATCCTCAGGAAGGTGCTTAGTGTGTAAACAGAATGAATGACTTGAGTGACTGACGCCCAAGGTTCATGGTTTGCACCCAGCTGATGCACAAAAAGAATACCAACAAACAATCATAATAATAATAATAATAATAATAATAATAATAATAAAGGACAACTATAAGCCATACACTCCACCCAGCTGCTCCCTTGTTTTTTTCTCCAAGGGATCGACACAGCAGATTAATCCGCATCAGTAATATGGCAGAGGTTTTACGCCGGAAGCCCTTCCTGACGCAGCCCCCACAAAAAATTATTCTCAACACATGTAAAAAAATGTTTTACATCTTTTATTGGTGGAACTTCTCCAGATCAAATGCTGGTTTGCTACAATCATTACAAATCTGTACTGGTTACAAGGCTTTGCCACTGTTATTGACTTTCCTATAGCTTCATGTGTGTACAGAAACTCAACTTTGTATTTTTTCAATCCCAGGATCCAGAACAATACCCAGATCAGGATCTGTTTAGGATATTTTCTGATTTTTTAAAAAATACTTTGCTGTATATATTTGTTGGGATATTATGTATAATGCTGAATTTTGCCCTATCTCACAATGTTAAAGAACGTACCTTTCAGCTCCTCCCTTTTATTCTCCACCAAGGGGTCGCCACAGCGGATTAATCCCACGCTGGTAATCTGGCAGAGGTTTTACGCCGGATGCCCTTCTTGACGCAACCCCCTATGGTGAGAGGGACTTGTGTCGAAGCAGGGACCTTTTGCTTGTAAGGGGAATGCACAAACCACTACGCCACAGGGGGCACTCACAATGTTCAAGTTTGATTTTTTTTAAAATCTAGATCTTTATCAACTCCAGATGTTAATCACTTCTAAGTTGGGCAAAGTCCCACTGCTGGTCAAATTTTCATGCCCATCTATCCAAACTTTTTTATGTACTCTGCTAACAAAGAAACAATTAAACTGGACCATCTTTCTCTGACTCTCCCAATAGCCACTAACAGTCCACTGACAGACATCTATATGAAGCAGACAGGATGGATTTTCTGCAAAAATCCTTGCTTGATTCCCTTCCCAGCACTGACAGTCACTTAAAAATACCCACAAATCAAAAAATATCAACAAATCAATGGCTCTAACCCCCACAAACTCCATGTAAGGACACAGACCAAAATCCAAAATAAAATCCAAAAATATCAGCCTACCAGCTGCTGGGTATCAGAGAATGTTTAACAAATAAACTAACATTTCCTCACATTAGCCACACTTTGTCTATTCAAAACTCTAAAATATTCAACATACAATTTATATAAATGCTGCAAATTCTTATGTTTCAGGATTTGGAACCAGTAAATGTTCTGAGCTTTTCCTTGAAAATTTCATCAACACGAGTTTTTGATTATATTTCTAATCTTTCCATTTTATTTTATTGGCAGGTTTACACCAACGTTAATAAGAAGTGCTTTGTCCTCCTCTCAAGTGCATTTACAGCTCAGACACACTGAAACTAAATTCACGTTATGGCCCAGGCATGGTGCAAATGCACTGTTGTCCATCCCTGAAACACGAATCAAAGGACGCACCGGATGTTGCCACAGCAGGCAGACACAGTGATTGGTAGTATGTCTGTAAATAGCTCCAACACAGAGCAAACTATTTTCGGCAGTCGGCTGATGTGATTGTCAAAGACTTCAGCTTCCGTCCTTATTGTTCACATAAAACCCTCCCCGTGTCCTTGAATTTCACTCACCAATAGTATCTGCGAACACGGACATGCTGTCAGAGAATATTTATGGGTTTGTAATCTTTTACTTCAGTTGTACTGTATAATCATGAAATTTAAGATGCGGAACACACATATTTTTACTGACAAAATAAATGGAAAAAAAATCATTTTTGGTTTGTATTTGAAATCATGAGCATATAATTGCAAAAAGGGGGGAAAACAGGATAGCTTGTAATGAGAGCGAGGCAACATCTCATTTTCTTGTCATCTTCAAAAACTTGGTGTTCTCTTCTCTGCAATCAGTGTCAGCTACTATTCAAACATTAAGTATCCATTTTCTGCTCCCTGATACTGTTATTTTAAGATCGTAACCTTGAAGGACGTCATATCCTGGCATGAAGGTTTTAAAGGTAATAATAAATGAATTATTCAGGGAGCAAAGGCTTGAAATTCAATTATAGAACGCAATTATATGAACGTTACGAAAAAGCTTCAAAAGCGCTACAACAACAATGACTCAACCTACTGCTTACAGACTTTATGAAACCCAGTAAAAAAAACATGTTCTAGATTTTGCTACTTGGAAGTCTCAGGGATTATTTTAGCTTAAAGAAAAAAGGGATGCAGAATAACAGACATGATCACAAACATATGGAACCTAACAAGCGCTAATAAATCACACGCACAAGCTGTGTTAACTATGACCGTAATTTTCATCGATGCACAGAAGCTTAATAACAGCATAAAAACATGAATGCAACCTACTGTACATGGTTGTTACATCAAATTCCTAGGTGTGATAGTGGATGAAAAATTAACTTCAAAGCATCAAAACAAAACTTTTGGCATTTTGAGTGGTGTTTACTCATTAAGAAATCCTACCTGTAATTTAACATTTTGTTACAGTTTAATTCATCCTTAGATAAAGCGTTGTAATACTGCATGAGAAGCTACTCATTCCACTTATCTTAATAAAATTTTGCTAATCTGAAATTAATTTTTGATAATGATTAATTCAGGATGTGCCTCATCTGCTCCTCTCTTTAGAAAGTACAAACTGTTATCAATCTTTAATGTGTCAAACGTCTCGTCTCGTCGTCTACAGCTTTTCCAGGGTCCATGTTTATGTATAAATATGTACACCGTACTCAAAACTTACAGCTTATTTATGCTACTCCATTGGGAACACGCTGGCATTATAGAGGGAGCTGTGGACAGGTTGTCTACATGTTGCAACCATTTACTGTCACCAGGGGGCAGTGTCACAAATAGATGGTCGGACAGCCACAGGAGTTCTAACAAACACAGAGCTGAAGTGAAACAGAGTGTTTAAAAGAAAGTGAAGTATCCACTGCAGCCTCTCTGTGTTTTTATGCTGATTTTTTTATCTTTGATGTTTTTTCAAGCTTCTCCCTTTTCATTGCTCCCTTCCTGTCCCAGCCTACTTTTCAACCAATTAGTATTCGACCTATGTGTTGAGTCATCCACATAAAGCTACATATAGTCAGTTTTTTGGAGAACCAAAGACCATCATCTTCCATTTTATCAGACCTCCCTTAACCAATACATATTGAGCAACAGAGGACCATCTCTTTGGAACGATCTGCCTACATCACTATAATGATCTACGTTACCATTGTTTGAAAAAAACATCAGAAAAGTTTTCTAATCAACAAAGATTTTGAGATTTGTTTTGGAGTTTTTGTTATTTATTGCTAGTTAATATAACTTAACTGTTCAATTTACTTAACTTCACTGCTGCATACTGCAACCATTCTTAGAGGGACAGTATCTTCATGAGCTTTTTTGGCTTCAAACCTTCCCTGCACAATAATTTAATCTTTAATTAATCCTTTTTGTTTGTTTGTTTGTTTGTTTGAGTGTGCAAATAAACTAAAGTAAACATACATGACTGAGCTGACATCCTTCCAGGTATCCTCATGACAACTTGGTTGTGCTATTTAAGCTTTGCCCCAGCTGCTGCAAATCTGCAAGTCACTTTGCAACCCACCTACACACATTCTACTCTTGTCTAGCATGTCTAGCACTTTTCATATGTGTTTGTGGAAGGGCAGTGTGGTCCTAGAACAAAGCTATGCTGACAATGTAAATTACTGCAGATAGATATAGCAATCTTCTTTTGACTATAGTGGTCCTTGACTCAACCTTAGACAGTATTATATTTGTACATTGCATCATAATCATGTTTTAGAATTTTGAATTTTTAGGGGAAAATTGCCTCATCTTTATGGCATAAAATGGTAAGAAATCATAGGTATATGCTGTGCTGTGGTGACTTCAGAATTTGGTTTTAAAAAAAGAGAAATAACCCTGGTGCCATCTTTCAGCAGAGCTCCTGTACAGCTATGATTTGTAAACACTATTTCATGGGATTAGGGTTGATTCATTACAGATGGGACGCACGGGCAGAGGTGTGACTATAATATTTCCAGTGAAGATGCCTCACAGGAACAGAAATTGATCACCTTGGTACCGTCTTGCCCTTCCAACACTTTAATAAGAATTAAATATGAGGAAGCTTGATCTATGGTATGAAAAGGGCAGGCCTAAAAAAAGATGACACACACTCACCGCATTTAAACACGTCGCTATACAATAGGTTTATTTAGTATCCCATGGTACAGTAGTAACTCTAAATCAAAGCACAGTATATTTTGTATCTTATTATTCAGCGGATGTGACTTTCTACAATCTAGGAAAGCAAAAAGAAAAAAATTAGACAGGGGTTTGCTGCCTGATGATACTGCTTACTTGCTTTTCTCCAGTTTAAAGCCAGAAATTTTGCTTTGCAAGCCTATAAATATGCATGAAAATGCAGATGCCCACTTACATGTCCTTCTGTGTTTATGTGTTTCAATTTAATGTGCTTTCTGGGCAAAACATAGCAATGCATTCTCAAAACCCAAAATTTTGAAGGTTAAACCAGCCCCAAAGATTCTCCATTTAAGAGTTCAAACACAAAGTGTCCGCTGGTTCGTCTGACTTTGTGATCAGAAGCAGAACTAAAGCTTCTTTGAAGCCGCTGTTCCACTAAGCCAGCGAGCAAATGAAACGTTCTGTGACTCTCGCAGTTATTTCTGGGCTGTGATGAACTCCTCAGACAATTTATCTCTGCTGTGGCCAGTAGGGTCTTGTCTCAGCTTTGAAAACTTTTTAGGTACTGACAAAATTTCCTGCTAGTGCATATCTGACAAGAGTTTAAGTTGGTGCCTCTCTTAGAGGGAATCGCAAGAGTATGCTATGCCTAATTTGTACCTAAGATTCTTAGAAGGGGTTTAATTTTATTTTCTCCAAAAGCATTAATAACCTGCAGAATAAATGTTTCAAAGGATAGCAACTGAATTATTACCTTGGAGTTGCTATAAAGAAAAAGACACTGTCCTACAAAAATGAAACAGCTTGCTCAGTAGCTGCCTCAACCCTCCAAAAACTGAATGCCGTTTCCAGCTGTGCAGTTCACTAGTCTGCTATGGAACCACAGACTGTATAAAAGCTGGATGAATTAATGAAGCCTTAAGCCTGCATTCTTTTTAATTGCCATCAGAGGGCGTCTCCTCTGGTTGCAGAAAGACTCCCAGTTCCCCTCAGCTCCCTCATGCTGTGACCTTCTTAAGCACCTTCTTGATGAGTTTATGAATTCAATCCCAACTTTCAGGTCATATTGAATTAAACACAAATTGATTTTATAAATAATGGTCACTGGTGGAGTCAGAAAGGAGGATTGTTCAGGCGGTCATCAGGCGATATCATCCATTGCTGACCTAAATCATGGATCCACTGCTTAACTTTGCTTGAGCTACTTGAGCTGAAGAGTCGAGAAAAGTTTAACTGTAAATAATAGGCATTTTCAACCCCAACAGTAGAAGCAATGTTTGCATGTGAATCTTCCCTTACACCTTACAGTAGGGATATAATAGTGTGAAATGGGAGCTTTGAAGAATCTCTACAGAGCAATTTCAGTATATATAATTGTCCTTCCTGCACAGCCAGAACCTGAAACTTCTCTGCTCACACAGTTCAAGTCAATCTACCGGCTGAATGGAATAAATGGACAAAAGACTGTGATACTATTAGTTTTTCATTGGGTACACCTGTTCAACTTCTCATTTATGCAAAAATCTAATCAGCCAATCACGTGGCAGCAACTCAACGCATTTAGGCATGCTGACATGGTCAAGACAAGCTGCTGAAGATCAAACTGAGCATCAGAATAGGGATTTTCCCACAAAAGCATCTCTAGGGTTTAGAGAAAGTGATCCAAAAAATAAAATATCCAGTGAGCAGCAGTTCTCTGGGGGAAAATGCCTTCTTGATGCAAGAGGTCAGAGAAAAATGGCCAGGCTTCTTTGACCTGGTAAGAAGGAAACTAACTAAAAAACCATTTGTTACAACCAGGGTATGCAGCAGGACATCTCTACAGCAGCAGTGCCACTCTTGTCAACGAAGAACATAAAACTGATGGTCTGATGAGTCTTGGGTTCAAGACTCCAGTTAGATGGTAGGATCAGAATTTGGTATAAACAAAGCATCCTGCTTTGTTTCAAAGTGGTCAGTGGGCTTCGGGCCCACTGAGCATTTAAATACCACAGCCAGCCTGACTCTTCTTGCTGACCATGTCCATCCCTTCATGATCACAGCGTACCCATCTTTATATATTAACTTCCAGCAGGATAATCCACCATATCACAATGCTCAAATCATCTCCAGCTGGTTTCTTGAACATGACAGGCTCACTGTTCGCATGGCTTCCACAGTCACCTGATCTCAGGGTAACAGCAGAGCCTTGGGATGTGGTGGAACAAGAGATTCACATCATGGATGTGAAGCCAGCAGCCATGTTGATATGGACCAAAACACACGGAGAATGTTTCCAGCACTTTGTTAAAGCTATGCCACCAAGAATTAAGGCTGTTCTGAAGGCAAAAGGGGGTCCAATCAAGTGCCAGTAAGGCGTACCTAATAAAGTGGCTGGTGAGAGCGCTTTGCATCTGAAAGTAAACATTTCAGTCTTACACCTTATGCCAGCATTTGCAGCATTAACCCTTAGGATCATGACTACCGGCTCCAGTTGAATTTTTTTGGTTTTACCTTTATGTTTCTGTACAAATGCATGCTGTAATTATTCATTAATACTGGGGAATATGTTTTCATTATCTCTTCTGCTCAGTACATGCAAATTAAACTTGCATGTGATTATATTATTCTGAAGTGTGCTAGTCTCTGTGAAACTAAAAAATTAAATAAATTTCCACTGAATGTCAGTCATGTCCCCAAAAGGCTTGGTAACCATTTTCCTAAGTGCGGCACATGTGTAATGTCTGTGTAGATAATTTCTTGAAACCAAATGAAAGCACCGTGGTGTGAAATTGCGCTCTGGTGACACACAGGGACACATTCAGATGGGACACAGATCCACGTGGAAGGAATAGAAGTGAATACAGCTGTGTTGTGACTTCTCATAACCGTGACAAATTAGACAGTTTTTTTCCCCTCGCACAGTTTGAAATGAAGGCGCTTGTTAGCAGCGATTTCAGTCGATCCGCCTTGTGCTCATTCACAAACATACCCACCCACACACACACACACACACACACACACACACACACACAAAGACAATGAATTCCTCCCTCAGAGTTATCCTTTGTCATCCTTGAGCACACCCAGTGCACCAGTGCCAGACAGTCCTGCACACCCATTGCTGTTATAAACAGCAGAGCTATTCTTGTGATTTATTTTCCAACCCCACCACTATAAAAAAAAAAAAATTCTAATTATAAATCTCATTTCCACCAGTGACGATAATAACCTGAGGGTCAGCCTTAGACTTCTCAAAGTTATGCATGGATTTATTTATAAAAACACATCTGAACTTCCAAGACTGTGCAAAGCAAATAAAAACAAAGACACGCAGGGGCATGAAAGTTGCCGGTTTGGATCCCGGAGGTGTCAGGGAAAAGGTGGATGGGGAGAAGTGAACGAACAGTGTGCTTCTACGCTTCAACAATTATGACTGGTGTGTGCCTCTTCCCTCCCAGCCGAGCTCCTCAGCACAGTTTTGTGAGGATGTGTAATTGAAGCGGGCAGCTCTGTGTGAAGCAAGCGCGATGATTTCTTTTTTATAACCTTCTGTGGCAACTTGCAGGAATGTGAAGTTTTCATGGAACCATTTAAAAGAGTCTGAAGGCCATGTTTACAAGTTAAGCATGAACAGAACCTCTACCTAAACTCACATATAAAGGCTTCATTTTAACCATAACTCACCACTGTAGATTAACGGTGAACTAATCTCCATTTAGATTAATATTTGAAAATTGCAGTATTTCATATATTGTTCTGTTTAAAGCTGTGAAATTGATATTTTTATAGACATCACCTACCACTTCATTAGACTTTATTTTTCATGGCATAGATTCAACAAGGTGCTGGATACATTCCTCAGAGATTTTGGTCCACGTTGACATGACACTGTCACACAGTTGCTGCAGATTTGTTGGCTGCACATCCATGATGAGAATCTCCCATTCCACCACATCCCAAAGGAGCTATGGATCTGTGATTTCCTGTTGTTTACCCCAAATTCTGACCCTGCCGTCCATATGTGGCTGAAGAAATCAAGAGTAATAAGACCAAGCAATGCATTTCCAGTCTTCTATTGTCCAATTTGGTGAGCCTGTGCGAATTGTGACCTTAGCTTCCTGGGGCGGCGGTGGCTGAGTCC